>QJNU01000237.1:0-104428 GCA_004154915.1 Monosporascus ibericus
GGACTCCTCTGTGAAGGGCGGCAGTAGGTCACAGAGTTACTGCGGGAGCGACGGCGAGGATCCGAATAGCCTCAAAGCGACGTATACAACGTATATAACAAGGTGTATCAAAGCACAACTAACAAGAAGTGCGGACCGGGCTCATAACTATGAGACCCTGACATCACACACTGAAGCATATATTTGGCTGAAGAAGAAGGAATTATCTGGTTGACCTCTAAGAGGTCCTATCTAAATACAGAGGGTAGCAAAGCCTCCTTAAATACACATAAAAACAGCTGCGGCTGAGAGAAAACTGTATCAGAACGCATAAAGTAAGCTCCCTTCAGGAGCTGATCAAACCAAGCCAAGGCCCAGCTGTTTGATCACCTTCAGCTGGGTCTGACAGGAAAGGGGTCTTAAGCGGTATTTAGCATGAGTAGGTACGCCCAACCGACGTATTTCGGAGTATCAGAATGGGTTTTCTTGTCTTTCGGGTGAATCCGAACTATAAGACAACCAGCTGTTAAAGGCGTTCATGCACGGATGCAAATTATATTTGCTGTGTAATGGCCTGATCTGCTTAAGCTCCAAGCCGCATTTTCCGGGTGGCATTCTTGCCCCTTAGCGCTTGCATCAAGCCGGACTGTTGCCAACACGCATCTCAGACTGGACCTGTATGGAGAAGCCTGTTATCGTGAGGTACAGGGCTTAGAATATCCTTTTGGTTTTCTATAAGCCTCGCCCTGTCCCCCAAGGTACACTATTCATATGATCCCTCGAAGCACGATCCATCAGCTCCTCACATCAAACCCCTCTCTCATCATCTTAAAAGCTTCCAAAACAGTCTCCCTCTGCCGCCGGGTGGTGAACTCAAAGGCGATGTCGCCGCACCTGCCGCGCCGGGCCTCCTCCTCGGCGACCCACAGGAATGCCACGTGCTCGGCGGGGTCGAGCCGCACCTCCGCAGGCCCTTCCTCGACGCCGACCACGAAGGAGAATTTGCGAATGCGGACCCCGCGCCGCGAGAAGAAGACATCGCGGTCGATGACGCCGGTACCGGTACTGGTACCACTGCCGGAGAAGACCAGCCCCTGGATCGAGGCCGCGCGCAGCCCGCTCTCCTCCCACAACTCGCGCGCCACCGCGTGCAGCAGCGTCTCGTCCTCGAGGTCGCACGCGCCGCCGGGGACCTCCCAGCGCAGCGGCATCGAATCCGTAGGCGCGCGCTGCAGGAGCAGGATCCGGAGCTCCTGCTCGTCTTTCTCCTGCTGAGTCGCGGAGGCGGGGGCGTTATTGTCCTTGTCGTCGATGGCCATGGTGGTGTCGGTGGTGGTTCTGTTGCTGTCGTTAAAGACGCATGCCCCCACCGCTATCGCACCGTATTGCGGGTTCGCGTCCAGGTACGCGCGCAGTGGCTTCTGGAATGTGGCCAGCGATGGGGAGACGGTAAAGGTCGTCGGTGCTGCGGGTACGGGGGCCGGGACCGGCTCCGTTGCTACTGCTGCCGCCGCATCCATGTCTCGGTTATGGCGACGAATGAACGTTTTCAGGCGATCAGAGGGTATCAATCGGTCGATAATATATACGGACGGGAAAGCTAGGTTGAGTCTGTGTCCGCCAGAGAAGCCCCGAAAACTGATTAAACAGGGGAAATCGGACCCCGTTCCTTAACGAAACCACTTGGCTTAAGAACAAACGCCAAGACCAGTTGAGGAACTAGATTTCAGCTTTCGACAATGACTGCCTTGGAATACTTGAAATAATTCGATGTCTTTCACATAAGTTGCGAAATCGTCATTGAATCATTCTTCAAAGGGCTACCTAGCTCAAAGGGTTACCTAGCCGGCACCCAGCTTGTTTCAGGTCAGGATTCGCCGGACGCCTAACCTGAACCATAATTGCTCCAGGCATCAGGAGAAGATACCCTAAGCAAATGGAGCCCGCGTGCCCACAGTCGCGGATAAGGCTAGAACCATGCGAAATCCATTTCACCCAGATGATTGTTTGAGCGCTGTGGAAAATTTAGTGGTTAGGCTCGAATTGAAAACCAAGGGCGCTGCAACCCACTACCGCCACGAAAGGACACTTAAGGTTAAAGGCAAGACCTCACATGCTTGCCTGCCTTGACAGGCCACCAACCACGGCAACCTACTCAGAATCACAAGACCTATCATGACCGAGACCCATTATGCGCAATACCGGCCATTCCGAACAGGGAATTATAAGGAGGAGGTGAGAGATACCCCAGAAGCCAAATTTCGGCATCATCTGCAATATGGCGAATGCCCAAAGCATCAAGAGCATTGGAATGCATGCGACCGCATTTAGATGCGGGCCGTGTCTAATTGCAACAGCCTGCGAAGCACATGCCGCCGACCACCTTCCAGGCCAGCAATCACACGGGCCGCATGTAATGCTGCCGAATGGATGGGATCCCGGCACCGGGGTTCGTGTTACCATCCAATCGCGAAGCATTCGCTAAAGCTTTTGGCCTGCACGATACTCTATACCACCACAGAGAAGAAAATCGGGTTTTGAATTGGCTTGTATTGCGATCGGCTATATAGTAAGGCCATTACCTGCTGGAGGCCTATCTTGATTAGTTTCACCGTAGAGGGAGGCGTAATACAAGCTCTCGCACACCTCTGGCCGCTTCGGCGCGTCGGTTGTAGCATCACGAAAACCTCGTGGAGGTACCGGAGACCTCCAGGAGGTGAACCAAGTCGGTGGCAGTGATGAATGACACGTCTGAAGGTCGAGCACCCTTAAACGTCACCAGCAGCGCCGCTGCAAACGAGCTGGATATCGCCCAACTCCCACTGGACACTCTTCTTGCACCACCTGGACCATGTGGCCCAGTTGAAGGCGGTGATGGCGTCCGTGTTGGCGCCCTCGAAGACGCTCAGCGGCACGGCGATGGTCTGGGTCTCGCCCGTGAAGCCGGAGACGGTGTACCAAGCGCTCCGGTACTCGGCGGCGTCGCACGACTCGCGCGTCTGGATCTCGAGCATGAAGGATGCGCCCCGCGGCGCCTTCATGGTAAACGAGACGGCGTCGTAGCCCTCGGCGGCGGCCCGCATGCATGGCAGGGTCTCGTAGAAGTATGACATCTTCTCCGGCACGAAGGAGATGCCGCCGCCGGACGGGGACAGCGTCAGGGACGTCATGGAGCCGTCGTCTGCGCGCCAGTTAGAGAGGCTGCGTATGGAGATTCAAGTTTTGAGCTAGTACGCACCGCTGGCACGAGTGCCTAAGGCATTTAGACTGCTCGAGAACTGGGCGAAGTCATCGATCAAGAGATTCGACGAGCACGTGGTCGCAGTGCACCCAGTGGCGAAAACGGCGACCAGAAGGCCGTACGCCAGATTAAACTGCATGATTACGTAGCTCTGCTGGGCGACCGAGACGGCGGGGAGTATTATGTGATCGAGTTGAACGAGCGGAATGGTGCCGAAGTGCACCTCTTGCTAACGAATGGGGTAACGAATGACGGTATGCAGTTCTAAGCAGGATAGTTGATCAATTTCCATCTCAGGAGATATTTCAAGGCAGACAACAAGAAGAAGTATGTTTTCGGACCTGTGGGCCAGGCTCAGGTGTCAGTACAGGGATTAGACGCCATGAGAGCCGGGTGGGCAGTAGCGCGATGTGTTATTAGCACACCATTCAACACGAGACGCCATATGCAGGTCGTCTCGCAAGGGCTGCCTAATTTGTATCTTGGGAAGAAGCGCGCCGCCTGTCAGAAAGCTGATTGGTCCCTTTTGTGACAGCGCCGAGCGAAAGGCGGATCACCCCATTCCTTTATAACACGTCACTACGAGTCGTAGGAGGAAATATATAATGCCAAGTGAATCCCAAGATCTTGGAGCGCGAAAGGTGGCCTCACAATAACAGTAACCCAATTCAGCTTTCCACGACGAAGGACCTACGTAGAGCATGTGCTCGGCGTCGGGCTCGAGTTTAGCTCTGACGTCCATATTGGCGCTGTGAAATTTTTGGACTCAAGGGAAAAGAGGAAAGGGCTTTGCTTCGTCAGCTGAATCTGTACAGACATAAAACCTGATGTGCTCCACATCCCGCGGTCGAGCCCGGTTGCCAAGGCTTGGATGATTGTCCGTCTATTAATAGGGGGATGATATTAAAATCATGGATCCCATCTTGGAATACCGCAAGAATCGAAGAGCCTCGAGGACTAGGGCCTTCATAGGCCAGTTGCAACTGAAAATGACGAGCGATTTCCAACGTTGACCTTGTTAGCGACGATGAAGCCATCACTACCGTCGGAAGTGCCCTCCAACCTGAATCACTTCATTTCCATCAAATTTCTGGCATTCCCAGTACATGCCGTCGTATTCAATGTCGTCTTCGGTTAGGAAAAGGAAGGTCTACTACGACAGACCGAATCCCAGCCGGTACACTTCCAGACACTGGCGTTTGAAAACTGGACCTCATCGGTCAACGACACTTCAAAAGTACGAGTATGGGTAACTAGGAGGGCAATCGACGAGCAGATGAATGTTGGCGATAGGGATTTTCTGGGGGCTGGTGAATTCGCCATTTGAGACACGGGTAGTGGTCATTTTGATACCTGCTTAATTGGTCGATGATGTTGATAATGCATAGGTGAACCTCAATGGCCACTAACAGTCCTGGAACACTAACAAGGGTTAAATGATCGCTTGGCGATACTTCATAATCTGTAACCATACTGCTTGGTCTTAGACGAAGGCTAAGGGAGTCTTATGACGACGAAGGCAATGATGTGATCAATTTGGCAAAAGCCGTCGGGGTGATCAACGTGTCAGTGAATTTTCATGGTTTGATGCCTAAAATCAATGGAAGATTGATGACGTCCAAAATCTACAGTGGAGCGATCCACGACGGTCTGAGAAGCGAAGGCCACACCAAATGACAGCGAGGAATGGGAGCCAGAAGAATGATTGTATTAGGTTAGGATGTGGGAGACTGACCCATACTGGAGAGTGGGTATGGAATGGAGAAGCGGGGACGCGATCACAACCAGGGGAAAACCACGGGAAGATTGAGTGCCTGCGCCTGACGAAGGAATTACCAGTGTAGCGTCTGCTCCATCGCAAATCTGTAGCGTGCATGATGAGGCTGATTATCTACATGTTTGCCTTAGGTGAGGCTCCTCAATTGCCAGGGCCGGCGAACCTGGACCTGCAGTCTGCAGATGCAGGTGATGGCTGTTTCGAATCACAATCTGCAGTACCGTTCTGTGGATTTTGCTTGGATGTGGACAAACAACAGCCTTGCTGTGCTAAGTCCGGGACGATATGCTCGGTCGCACGGAGTATTAGCTCTGCTGAGATCCGGGCGGGCATATTCGATCAAGAGGGGCCGGACCTAACATGTTATCCTACGCCTAGGGACCAAGCGCGTTACGCAGCGGGTGAGCCTGTCATGGCAAAGCATATCGTGTAACTTCCGCGGGTTCCATTGCGCAATGTTACCTGGGGTTGTTTGAAGTAAGCCTTGCAAGGTCTGTAGGTTTGCCTAGATTTTGTTGAAGACCGAAGGGCGTGTCTATTTAGGCTCTACATGTCTCTAGTCACTAGCCTCGAGTCTTGCGACTCTTGTCATTAATCAGAGCACAACTATAACGTGACAGTGGCATAAATCAAGCGAAGATCTGGCGTTGCTATATTTATCCGATTTGAGCCGAATTGGAAGTTTAATTTATTTCTTGCATGTATGCGGTAGGTAACAATCAGACCTCTGAGTGGATGCGACTAGAGCTTCTATATCTGAATCACGAATTCTGAAGAACATTCAACGGATCGACGTTTTGAAACGATGTAAGGACGGCAAAAGATGGAACAGCTGCATATGCCGTAGCCAATGACCGTAGCTTAAATGGCACGCCCAACCTGGGCATCGATAGCTTATAATTAAGCGTCTTCTAGCGGCTTTTAAAAACATGCTAAGCTTTCTTGACAAGACTTTTCAGCCTCCCAAAGCGCCCGAAGGATGCCCTGCCTGCCTGCAAAATTTACACCTTATACCAACACCACCATCGGGTACAAGTGCTCTCATCAACTGGACCATAGCAGTCAAGTTAGTGCAAAACGGACCAGGTTTATAATCATAACATATTTCAATTTACTCTCGCTGCTAGGTGCATAGTGCCCTATGCACATGTGCTGGGTTCCGTATCGAATGTAGAGTGGAGAGAGTACTTAGGATTGTGCTTAGCTGTGGATCCTGAATATGGGTATCTCAAAGGCACTCCAAAGAATTAGCTGAAAAGAATAGAAGCACATATGTATTTCACAGCCCCCAACCAAGGACTTGATCCCGCCTTAACGCTGGCTCATACCTCTGCTTGGTTGTAGAATCGCGGCACATCTAGGCTCGATCAAGCAGCCGAATTGAGAAGCGATTAGCCATCCTGGCGGAGGCTGGGAAAAAAATCTGGGACTTACCAAGCCATCCATTACGACGCCACAGATTACCTAGCTGTTTCTCTTTTGGGTGCATGGTCTCCCAGGAAGTAGGTATCTACGTAATCTTAGTATTGGGTGCACGCTGAATAACTAGGTAATTCCAGTGCAAAGATTTGGGTTGCCGAACCTCAACGCCTACACACATTGACTCTAGAATGGCTGAACACCTAATCGAAGATGTACGCTTTCGTACAATGTCCTTGTGGTCGCAAATCGCATCAGCTGGTCGAACTCTGTGGGCTTTCCATACTGGAGCTGTCTACATCTCGGTTGTATGTATACAAGGATATATAAACATTCCGCGGGCTGGCAGGGGTTCCTGGTTGGCTGATGAATGAATTTCCGATCGGAGCATTCCTCGCCTTGGCACTGCACCCCTGATACACAACATGGGTCTGGGCGCGGGTACTGGCAGCGGGCGACTTTCCCCCCACACAACCAATGCAAGTCATCCGGGAGGTTGATCGATATTAGTGGTGGATCACAAACATGAAACGCCATTTTAGGAAATGCCCTTCGAGACTTCCATGGAGGGAACAACCTTGAAGGAGACCGCGTTCCCGCAACTTACATACAATGAAAAGAGGCCCGCGAACACCTACCAGTCAATCACAGATGCTTTGTGGAAGGCAAGCCGCACTACGTTTGGAACGGCGTGTCTATTGGCAAGGCACTGATGTTAAAAGTTGAATCCCAAAATTGGCTGGGGGAGTTCGTAGGTACATGTTCAACCGCTTGCATGAATATACTATGTGGTGTAAGGATGCTCTCCCACGTCAAACCGATGCGAAGACGGGTAGCATTATCGGCATACAGAAGTCGGTAGTCAATATAAATCACGTTGGTCGTCCATGCTTGTGATTACCCAAGTGACCGTTCCTACCGTCCTTTCGTTCCTGAGGTTACCACCACCAATTGTTTGGTTGCCCACCAGCTGGTGTCTACCTTATTTGGAGGCTCAATCTTTCCTTCAACATCGCCGCTCTTTCCCACAACACCACCGACCTTTGCATAACATCACCGCCTAGGTCGTCGTTCATCCTTAATTGCACAAACATCTTCATCTCGTCTTCACGCGTACATTTTTAGTGCATTCTTAAGCCGCCAACTCCCCTACTACATACTACACGGGTTCGTTTACCCCATACACTCTTTTCCCCTACACTCGATTCTTTCAGTCAGCCATTCATTTCCTGAGGTCGCGTACTACCCAATCCTGACCTTGATCGGTTGAACACCGATAGACTCTGATTCGGTCGAGCTAGCCTAACTATCTCGGTCCGCATCTCAAGATTCGTGATTGTAAGTCGCTCTGACGCACAATCAGTGCAATTATTTCTTGCGCATCTGCTATACGCCCTCGTGGTTCACCCTGCCCAGTACATTCGCACTTGTCTACAATTCAACCAGTCACGATTACCTATTTGATCTAGCACTGCTGTTGCTTGCTCCTTCTACCAGCTCGTTCAGAAACAATCCTTATTGTCGGCCTTGCCTTGACCAACAATCACGGGGCAAAGCCGCTCCAAGAGACTGTCTATGACCATGTTGCATTGCTTGGAGTTAACTGTTTACATTATTGTTATTAGTGGATACTGGTTTCCTGCTCTCTATACTCTCCTCCTCGTACACACGAATTGTTTCCCTCTTGTACCTTGCTATATTCCTGATATTCTAACCATATTTGCTATCATCCAGCCATATATTCTATGTCTCCGCTCGAAGGAGAGGATCTAACTCTCTTGAATTGTCTAGGTCGAAATACTCTCGTTCTGGTACCAAACTTCTGAAGTCCATCCTGATAAGCTGGTCTCGGATCAAGATGGGACTTTCAACCCTCTTCAAGGTGTCCGTCTTGGCGCTTTCCATGCTTTCCGGCCCGGCGGGGGCCATGCCCACGGCCGCCATCCAGGAGAGACAAGAGGCGGCCAGTAGCTACTGGTTTGCCAATATTGAGCGCCAGGGCGTTGAGGCATTTGGCTCGCCTGACCACGTACTATTTCGCAATGTCAAGGGATTCGGTGCCAAAGGAGATGGTCTCACTGACGATACCGAAGCCATCAACAGGGCTGTCCAAGCTGGCCCAAATCGATGCATCGACCACTGCGACTCCCGAACCAACTCTCCAGCTATTGTCTATTTCCCTCCAGGTACCTACGTTGTCAGCGCCCCTATCATTCAGACCTACTACACCCAGTTCGTAGGTGATGCCATCAAGATGCCCACCATCAAGGCCACTGCAGATTTCAAAGGCATGGCCGTCATTGATGCAAACCCCTACTATGTGGGTGGCGATGGCCTAAACTGGTACATAAACCAGAACCAGTTCTTCCGCCAGATCCGAAATTTCGTCATCGATATCAAGGACATTCCTATGGAGAGCGGTGCGGGTATCCATTGGCAAGTGGCGCAGGCAACCTCATTGCAAAACATAGTCTTTGAGATGAACCGAGACACCAGTCCAAAGAACGCGCAGAAAGGCCTCTTCATCGAGAACGGATCAGGCGGATTCATGACCGATCTGACCTTCAACGGCGGTGGCTTTGGTATGGATATCGGAAGCCAGCAGTTTACGATTCGCAATCTTACATTCAACAACTGCAATACGGCGATGCATATGATTTGGAATTGGCAATTCTTAATGCAGGGAATTACGATCAATGGCGGCAAGGTCGGAATCGACATGACGAGCGATACTTTAGAGGTTATTAAAGTTGGATCGTTAATTATTCAGGACAGCAAGTTCTCTAATCTCGGAGTTGGAGTCAGCACTCTATACAAGCCAACCCTTTTCATGACCAACAACACTCTGATCCTTGACAACGTGGACATGAGCGAACGGGTCACTACCGCGGTCCAGTACGCTAAAGACCAGACCGTTATTCTCCCAGGAAACCAGATCGTCAAAAGTTTCGCGCAAGGGCGGCAGTACTCGGGCACCTCTGGTAAACCGATCCAGAGTACGCAAAACGAGATAATCAAACCCAAGGCCATGACGAGCAACGGCAAGGTGGTCACTCGCACCAAGCCTCAATATGAGGATGTCCCGGTCAGTAGCTTCGTGAGTGTGAAGGCGGCTGGTGCCAAGGGCGACGGCCATGCGGACGACACCGCCAAGATTCAGCAGATCTTTGATGATGCGAGGGATGGCGATATCATATACTTCGACCACGGCGCATACCTCATCACTGACACGGTCAGAGTTCCGAAGAACATCAAGATCACGGGAGAGATGTGGCCGCTTCTAATGGCCACCGGCCGGAAGTTCGCTGATGAGTCCAAGCCTATTCCTGTCTTCCAAGTTGGCCAGCCTGGTGACGTCGGCGACGTCGAGATGTCTGACTTGATCGTTCAAACCAAAGGTCCGGCTCCAGGTGCTATACTGATGGAGTGGAATCTCGCCGGTTCCAAGCAGGCTTCGGCTGGTCTATGGGACGTCCACTTCCGAGTTGGCGGCGCTGCCGGATCCGAGCTACAGTCGGACAAGTGCGCTAAGAATCCGAACATCACAACGACGCCCGACCCTGAGTGCTTCGGCGCCTTCATGTTGCTTCACCTGATGCCTACTGCCTCGGCATACATCGAGAACTGCTGGTTTTGGGTAGCCGACCACGAGCTTGACCTCACTGATCACAGCCAAATCAACCTCTATAATGGTCGTGGTGTTCTCATTGAATCCCATAACCCTGTTTGGCTGTGGGGTACAGCTTCAGAACACAGCCAGTTGTACAACTACCAGATCAGCAACGCGAAGAACGTCTTCATGGGCCTCATCCAGACAGAGACAGCATACATGCAAGGTAATCCTGATGCTACTGTCCCATTCATGGCCAATGCAGGCTACCGCGACCCCGATTTCACGACATCATGCGACGGATCGTCATATGCCTGTGCGCGCACGTGGGGTCTTCGTGTCACGAATTCATCGGATGTATTCATGTACGGCGGCGGTCTCTACAGCTTCTTTGAGAATTACGGACAAGTTTGTGTCAACGAACAGAACTGCCAGGACAACATGATCAGCATTGAGGAGTCCAGCGTTCATCTCTTTGGTATCACCACCAAAGCCTCAGTCAACATGATCACCCACAACGGCCGAACGGTCGCGCTGGATCAAGATAACAGATCCACATTTGCGGCTACAATCGTCAAGTTCGAGACATCGGGCGGACCAGCGCCTGGTGATCAAACCGGCAACGGCGACGGCGATTCGGGCTCGGGCTCGGGGTCTGCTCCTAGCTCAAGCGAAGCTGCCACCTCCTCAGCCGGCAATGCTACAGGCACTGGCAGTATTGGCCAGGGTTCTGACTCCGGTTCTACTGAGACAGGCGGTTCGATCATACCTACAGTTACCACCTCAGGTCAATATGCTCCTGATGACAGTGCGACGGCTTTTCCGACTGCCGAGCCGATCCCCTCGTCTGCGCTTACTGTCACCAACTTCCCAACATCAGGAACCTCTGAGGGAGGTGGAGAGATTCCGGCCACTACGCCGGTTCCTGCTGCTACCGGAATCCAAGGCGGTGGGGACGACGAGCTAGTTCTCGTGACAGTCACAGAGACAGTCACGGCGACTGGCACCTGCGAGATGACGTCGTGAGGACCAACGCTTAAAGCATAGTGCAACGAACTCAACACCGCAGCCAACAACCATGACTGTCATAGCAACCTGCACGGTAACGCCTGATCATGTGTATCGGAGGCCCACGTGCAGCCCATGAATATTTCACTTCGTATTCGGCCCTAGAGGCATTAAACAAGGAATTTCTTTCTCGATATTTGGCAACGGCATATGCACAACTGGATTTCGGCGTTCGGCTAGGCACAAGGGATATAGCCTCAGAAGGCGAAATGACCGTTATGAACTCAGATGATAAGCCAGGAAATAGAGGTTCAGGATCAGTGTATTGCGAAAAGAGTAGTTATCCAGATGATTGGTTCTAAGTGATGCATCGATTCCATACCTTAAAAATCTTCTACGTGTTGATGATTTGCTCAAGTAGTGATAGATCGCCTTAGTAGCCGACGCTTTTTCGTGTGGCTCAGAAGACGTTAAAAGATATGTTATTACATAACCATAACAGTGAGGACACTCAGCCCGCACTGTGCCCCAATGTGGCTGGAAGCATCTAATCAAATTCCCACAAAGTCGTGGCTTAGCGTTAAGGTCGATTTCATGAACATCTTAACAACGTCATCGGTAGGCGGCTTTCACGAGACCAAGCTACCTAGAATATCCTTAAACCCAAGACAAGTTCAAGCTACATCGTCGGCCATTGTTGGTATGCTTTCAACTAACTTCCCTAACATTAAACGATAAACCGTCTGTTTAACTCCGGATTATTCTCGACTTTGTACACAAATCACATAAGAGCCTAGTGGAAGCCGGGCAGCCCATGCATCTCCCTTTCCCATGTCGGACGACACGTATTCACTGAGATCGCGGCCCGTCAAGATGGCGGCAGCCAACGGCCAACAGCAACAAAACGACAGCAGCAGCGGCGGCGGGGGCGGTTACCGCTCGAACGTGCGCAACCCGCCGTACCTGCCGACGCCGACCGAGAGGCTGTCGCTGCTGGCGTACCCGGCGATCCTGGCCTTCGGCACGCTGTTCTCGGTTCTGAGCCCCGAGACGCGGGCGGCGCCGTACGACGCGGGCCGCCAGTCGCACGCCCAGGACCACACGGCGCCCAGCTACTTCGCCCGCAAGGACAACCTGCTCAACGTGCTCTTCGTCAAGCGCGGCTGGGCCTGGGTCACGGCCGCCTTCGTCGCCTTCGCGCTCTTCGGCCACCCGGCCCTCCTGGCGTCCGCGCGGCGCAGGATCCACGCCGCGACGCGCTGGGCCCTCGTCACCGCCTGCTGGGTCCTCGTCACGCAGTGGTGCTTCGGCCCGCCGCTCATCGACCGCGGGTTCCGCATCACGGGGGGGAGGTGCCGCGCGGCGCACGAGGCCGTCGCCGAGGAAGGAGTCGGAGCGGCCGCCACCAAGGACGTGTTCACGGCGGCCGCGTGCCGGGCCGCGGGCGGGCGCTGGAGCGGGGGCCACGACATCAGCGGCCACGTGTTCCTGCTCGTGCTCGGCAGCTACTTCCTCGCGCAGGAGGTCGGCTGGGTGCTCGTGCGGGCTGGCGCCCTCGCGCGGTCTGCCGGCGTGCGCGAGGAGCGGTGCGTCGTCATGCCCGACGGCGCCGTCAAGGGTGCCGGCGTCGAGGCCGAGAGGGACGGGGAAGGGGGTGGCGGCGGCGGCGCCTATGATCCCGCGCTCGGGCTCGCCGGCAGGTTCGCCGTCGCGGTCATCGTGCTCTGCCTCTGGATGCTGCTCATGACGGCCATCTACTTCCACACGTGGTTCGAGAAGGTGAGTTGTCTCTTTGCCCCCGCCATCCGCAAAGTGGCCATCGCCCCGGAACGGAGCGCCCGTTTGCTAACTTGCTCGGACACAGTTCACCGGCCTAGTCGTAGCTATGATGGCGATATACGGCGTGTACTTCGTTCCTCGCTTCGTTCCCGCCTTGAGACCGTTCGTCGGCCTGCCTGGGATATGACACATAATAGAAGGTTCCGTGTGGTGGTAGACGAAGGAGGGCATGTCGGGTTATTGATGGTTTGCTAATAGAGAATGTATACGAAAGAAAATAGACGCCGGAGGCTATAGATACGGCATAATCTAATCATTCTAGAAAGCCCGCAACCTCACCTGGCACTTCCCAAGCACAGACTGGTTTGCGCTTTTCGTCCATAAGATTACGGGGATAGTGCTGTAAGGGACCAGGGGGACTTCCATCGAAGTTTAAGGGCCCTCTCTAACTTAGAGCCTACTGTTTCCTACAGCGACGTAGAATATATGTAGCCTAGTCCTCACGCGGGGCATCAACCGAGTCTTCCACGTCAACAGCCGGACGGGAGCGGACAGAGCCTTGTCCTCTGCGCAAACGGAGAGCGCAGAGCGAAACGCAGCAGCCAAACCATCTCGACACGATGCGACAACGGGCGGAAAGACGTCCGGCTGAGCGGACAGACAGATAGAGATATGCATGCGCGTCCGATTCTGTGAACCACATCGATCCGCGGACTACGCGAGAAGGCCCTAGCGTAGATCTTATTTGCACGAAAAGGTATCTATCTACTCATAGCAACAAGCCTCCGCGAGGCTCAAGATCCAGCCAGCATCGGCAGGGAAAACAGTAGACAGAAACGTCACTCTCGAGGCCATGAAATTCCCAGCAATCCGTCCGTTTATGTTCGACGACCGTCGCAAATCTTGGGATACCGACGTGTGTGCGTCTATATGTGCATGGACATATACAGAACACTCCAGACAACCAACCGCCCCTAATCTCACATAGTCCCAGTCCGGCCGAGGGGACGAGAACGTATCATAAGAGCTCTCTCTCTCTGCTCGCTCTCTATTCCAAAGTCGCTCGGACGATCTCTAGGTCAGCAAAATAGAAAAGCCGTTCTACGCGAAATGCTCCTCGAACTCATGCGCAAAGCAGTAGAAAGGCAAAAATCCCACAAATAAGATTTCTAAGACTCTTGGTACCTTCATTTCTTCTCTCCCTTCCTCCCTTTCCCCCTTCCCCTTTCCCCAGAGTATGAAGGGGACTGACGCATCCAAAATAAATAGGGAACCCAGTAAACTTCGAAACTCCGAGGCTCAAACGCTAAAAATAAAAGCAGAGCAGATAATACCGGCCCACGACGGGACAGATTAGACGCCCACAGTCTATGCCCATACCGCCACTCTATAATAACAAAACATCTGACACAGGCTCCCTTTTCTCGATCCGCCTCGCAGGTTCTCGGCATCGGACAACTCGACTATTAAGACTCGTTTCGGCCATGTAGGTTGTTCAGATGAAACCGGCTTCATAGGTCGAGTTGTGCTTGCGCGCACTCTCAAGCATCCGGATATCCGGCACGTCGGCGCCGAAATCCATGATGAGGATCTTCGGATCCTGGCCCGTACTGACGATGCGCCTGTAGTCGCTCTTGGCACTCAAGACCCAGCTCGCATGCCATCGAGGGAAGCTCAGGAGTTGTTCACCCGTCTCCATGTCGAAGACCTTGATGTCGGTATCGTAGCTCCCGCTGATGAGACGGCCGCTCACGCTGTCGATATGCAGACTGCGTACCAAGCTCTCGTGGGCCTGCATCTCACGCACACACTCTCCCGTATTCGCGTCCCAAATGCGAATTACCTTATCACTTCCGGCAGACGCGATATATCGGCCGTCCTCCGAAAACTGACTGCAAGCAAGACCCTTAGTGTGCCCCATGAACTCGCGAATCGTTTTACCGCTGTCGATATTCCACATCTTGACGCTGAAGTCACCAGAACAAGAGACGATGGTGTTGCCACGTAATTGGACGGCATTTACCGGTCCGGTATGACCCCTGAGCTGTTTGATGAGAGCGCCCGTTTCCCGGTCCCAGACGCAAATGCTTATATCCTTGGAGCAGGTTACGATATGCTTATCATCGAACGCCAGATCTAGAACAGCCGCCGTGTGAGCCTGGAGACGTCGAACGGGCCGATACCCCGACCGGACACTGTAGACGATGCAGGTGGAGTCTGAAGAGCCGGTTACGAGAATGTCATCATCGTATTGTAGGCATAGGATGGATGCCTTGTGGTGGGTAGGGAACGAAACTGTAACGGGTACAGAAGGGTTCATACGCTCATTGTCGGGGAGCGAAGCGAAATGGAGCGGCTTGCCATTCGGATCGAAGAGAATCGACGTCTCATTAACGACCTCCGGAGGCCCGATGACAAGACGGCACTGGAGTGTGTGCATGTCCCAGATCCGGATGGTCTTGTCTCGAGATCCAGTAATTATCTTATTCCTAAAAATCTGTTAGTGATCATGTCAAATAGGGAAAGGGATGGGAAGCCATACTCGTCGAACTGAAGACAGTAGATACTGTCTAGGTGCCCATTCAAGTAGACAGCCCGGGCTCGTCTCCCAATCTTCCACCGCTGGTCCAGTTCCTGGCGCGCTCGATAGATCTTCTTCCAATCGCTCCCAGGCCGGATATTGGGCACACCAGAGCCCATGCCAGGCTGAACGGGCATAGTAGTCGCGTAAGTAACGGTCTTCTCCCTCATGAAGGACTGGCGCCAAATCTGCTGATCCTGTATGAGCTCACACCACGATCTGGAAACCCTGCTAGCAGCGGCGAGTTGGGCGGCATCAAGGTGGGCGAGGACTTGGATGGCAAGCTCCATTGGTAGCTGAGATATAAAATCAATTCGGGCGACAGAGGTGTCCTGGCTCGTGGTAAAGGCGCTCTCGGATTCGGATGCGGTGAGAGCTATGCCAATGCCACTTTCGCAGTCGTTTTGAGGCTCTTCAGCGGCCAGCCAGTCCTGATGCTGTCTGGAAAAAGCAAGATACTCATTCTGCATAGCGGCTGCCGCCTTTGCAGCGGCGCCTGTGTGCTGAGGAATTACCGGGGGCTCGAAGCGGTTGCCCGGCACAGGCACTTCTGCGAAGTTGGAGGCCACAGGCGAGTAGATGGTTTCAAGGCCTCCGCGACTCCCATATCTGGAGTGACGGAAGGTGGTAGCAGAGCGCAACCTATTCCATGCCGAGTATGACGTTGCTGGCCGAGCATCGTCTATGTTTGAGGCCGGCTCTGAGCCACGTCGATCACGACAGACGATTCCCTTCATGAAGCTCACAGATGCCCTCCTAATTCTTCCCTTGAGTGAGTGGTTCGGCCTATTCGCATCGTTGGCGCCATGCTGGGCCGACTCCCCAGGGGCAGATTCCCCCAAGTCGTGTTGAATGGTGTCGCCATCGGCCAGGACGAGAGATTTCGGTCGACGACGCCAGGGGAGTGAGGTACTCAGACTGCGGTTCCTGCTAAAGGGATTCGCGGTGGTCGGTCGAGAACTTTCGTGGTAGAAGTGCTTATCCATGTCTATGGCGGCGTGGGAGCACGAGCTAGAACCGGGCGCTGGGCCTCTGTCGCACATGGTGCTGACGGCGATTGGCAGGACCGCTGGAGGAGCGACTTGAGCCGGCAGGCGATGTCACCTTCTATCTTGCGCACGTAACACAACCGCAGAGAATCGATCGGAATCTGCGGCGATGCTTAGGTAACACGGAATGCACTGCAGACGGGTCCGAGTCTTCGTTGTCCCGAAAGAGAAAAGCGAGAGGCTGACGGCGGATAGAAATAACTGGAGAGTAGGAAAGCCCAAGTAAAACGAAACAAAAAGGGCCCTATTAGAAATGCATTGAACGATCGGTGAATGATAACAATAACTTAGTTGACATAAAGTGAATGAAGATGCACACGACAGGCTGCAGGGGAGAAAGTCAAAGAGAAAGTAAGTAAACAAGGACGAAAACTATACAATGTTCTTCTCAACTATGATGGATCGCAAAAAGTCAGTAAACACTTTCGAGCCCTCTAGCCTGTGTCTATCTCTCACAGCCTGCGCCTTGTTTGGTGAATGAAGATGATTGTTGGCTGGCCGCGTTCAGTGTATTACTGTATGGATATATGGAGGGACATGGGGGATATCGACATGGATGGTGGAAATGATTGTTATTAGGTACTTTATTTGTTGCTGGCGCGTCTGGGTACTTGGTCCCAGCCAACCCTTTTTCAGTGCTTGTGGGGGGCGTGGGTTGCCTTTACTTAGGGAGCCAAGGGACCCCTGTTTTTCAACTCCATGCTTCAGCCCACCCGTTGCTCAGTCATTCTAACTGAGAGTGTCTGCTTTGTCACGTACCTGCGCCACTTGGTGGGCAGGTTCTGGTCCCCACCATTGACGCAGTTGCTAGAGCGATTCTATTGGCCCCTAAAATTTCCCCAGACAATTCGAAAACTTCGAGAACTTCTACGTAGCAATTGACTGGCAATAGTCATTGGCAGGTCTATGGAACCTTCGGCGCGGAGAAAATTTAAAGTCGGATGTAGTGCTTCTCTCCTTTGTTGTTCCAACTTTTATGTTCCTATACTCGGGTGGCCTAGACACCTGGCGCTAGCCTGTTCCGAAGCGTTTGGCGATGGGTGGTTCTCGTGGAGAGGAAAGCCTCGTCCAACCAGGGGGTCCCTTTCCCTACAGTATGCAGGTAAGATACGTATATGTCTTCGACCGTGGTTCAAGATGGTGCCAGAAGCTTGGCCTGTGGATATTGACATGAACTCTTATGCCCTTCGATTTCTAGAGGAAGAGTTAACTCCACTGTCTTTCCTAGACTCCCCTGGCATGGTCCTGGAGTTGCACCAGAACCAGATATATAGGTTCAAAGTTAGGCAAGCCACTAGCACACGAATCAGGTAGTGAGACATCACTTCAATACCCCACATAATCCTGACCCCTTACTCCCTCGATTGATGGCATCCAACTGCTATATGTGTAGGTATGTGGAAATTGGAAGGTACCCGTCAGGGCTCTTAGCGAAAAGAAGAAAATTCCTAGCGTCAAAATGGATATCTGGGGAATGCCGGCCGAAAATCTTGTCCGCGACAACCCCTGAATGTCCCAGCCAACGCTGGCGGGTCCAGGGGCGTATGCACTCTATACTGTACTTACTGTAGTTGGAGGGCAATGAGATCATCCCGTCAGGTTGGGCCCCGATTCGGCATTTCCAAGCGGAGGCTGAAAGCCGCAAAATGCGACGCCGGCGCAAACCACGCCTTGGGTGCGGACGCAGGAGCCATGACGCCCGACTGACTGCTGTCGAGCAGTGCCTTGCAAGGTCTACCTAGATAGGATTCGCAGTAATGACTCCGTTCGCAACATTCCTGCTTGCCAGGCGCTAATATGTTTGATTGGGAGTGGGGTTATACGATTTGAATATGCCTACGCCACGGAAGGTACGTCAGTGATAGAGGAACCACCGGGTGCGGATAAAGTGCAGGCACAACCCCGTTCCGAATATATTACGGGACCCGTCCCGCGAAGTCGGCTCCATCTGGTGATTTCGGCTTCATGCGTCTCTTATGATCCTGGAATGGATAACAAGAGTTAAGGCATACCATAGGTCCAGCCACTGTATGATCAGAGCTGAATAACACCAAGTGTCGCTTCGGAATCAATCTTATACTACCTGTCGGTTTATGGGTGATAAGGGGCTTCGGTCCGGTTGCATGGAGGGTGGTCCGCGGCGCCCGTATGGCAAACGCAAGGAAATCGCATACAAATAGCTAGAAGACTGCTCAGATAGACCTCTTCCAATCCATGGCGCTTTCCCTCACCGCCACCCCAGAACTTGACACTATTTGACGCAAGCTTCTCTAGAAAATGGCAACAGTTTTGCTATCCAAATATTTGTAGATTGATTACTGAGGAAGAATCCAGCGAGTCGCTCGATTCCGGGGGTGTATAGTAAGTATTCCGGATTAGCTCTGTGTATTTAGGTTAATCACTCTGACCAGTGCCTGGACGGCTACTGGTTGTATGATATACACGATCGCTTTTCAACCATACTAAAGGCCTCCTACCGTGAAAGCTGCCCAACATGAGGCTAGTGAGCTCGCCATATACGGCGCAGGTAAAGAGGTAGACGCCGTTTGCGGAGACCTGGCCTAGGGTTCTTTCCTCTCCTTCCGCGCGTATCTCGGACGGCTTCCGCGCCCGTGGAAGGTTGCCACCGCCCCAGCTACTACGATACGGTGCATGTCATGCCGCAGTCTATGCCCCGGGGCTCTTCCTATATTACCGCTCCTCCGTGCCATTGCGGTGGCGCCCGGCGCCCAAGGATGCCGTGGCTTCTGAAGCCCCTCTACTCCGGATGGAACACCGTCAGCGCGATGGGGACGGCGTCCGCCCCCTCGGTCTTGTCGTCCTCGTCGATGGTGGGGATCAGTTGGATAGGGACAGAGAGCGGCCGCGTGCGCAGAACAGTCTGGTGACTTCTCCGATATGGCATCCGGCGGGGGCTTGTGATCTAGCGATGGCGTGTTTGCCCGCTGTGGTGTGAGGGCTTTGCTCAGCGGAACAGTAGAGGCAATGCACTGCTTCTTGATGATCAAGGACCCAAGGCGGAGTCAGACGAGAGTCAGATGGGGTATTTCTCTCACCAGAGATGAAAGTATATACCACGCCCACCACCTCCTCCTCCTCCCCCTCCTTGCGCTCCTAATTCTTCTTACTCTATCGCGTCGCACAGAACTGCATGCTGATAGTAAGAAGACGTCGATAACTTGTCTTGGATAAGGCGATACGCGGGAAGGCTGTCGATGCTGGGTACCCACGGCGCAATCGACCAGGGTCATACCGCTACACTCGCCGATTGGACGAGGTTCGTCTCTATCCAACCGCGAGACGGCGGGGGCGGCGATGCTTTCATGTGAAGCGATACATTCGCCCTCAAGCGAGCTGCGATATTTGGCTCCTCTGTTAGTTAGGCTGCCGGCGCATAGATAGAGCCGCACGCCCACCCCGCTGACTGAAGAAGACGATCTCAGTGAGCGAATGCTGGCCAACGAGCTCCGAATGCCCTGCCCAGGAACTGATTCGATGACAACCAGTTCCGTGTATCGTCATATTTCGAGCTTTTGTGCTGCCTAGACGTAGTGCATCCTGGTAAGTGGCATTTTTAATGTACGATTACTAGCACTGGGTGTGTAAAACACGTAGGCCGCTGTCGAAGCAGCAATGACCTTTCTATAATGTCCGAAGCAAGGGCATAGAAAAGGGCTAATACACTAGAGACGACTCGAGATGACATCTCATCAAACTCTTATTGCCAAACCATCATCAAGTCGATATATCTTATGCCTCTGGGTCTCACAATGAGTAAAATACAACTGGTGTTATCACAATGCAGACTGACACGGTCAACAAGGCCCAACTTACACTGGCGAGGTGTTCCTGAAGTTATTGCTTACAGAATAGCTAGGTTCTTTATATTACACGGCTATCGAATGAGGTTTACAAGCCATAAAATCTCGGGCCGTCTGACGTTCTATGCGCCGAAGACCTTGTCGTAGTCGACCATGGCGAATCTGTATCGGACGTCGTTCTTGTGCAGCCGCTGGACCGTCTTCGACAGGTTTTCAGCACTCAGAGGCACGGTCTCGACCCACGACCTGATGCCCTTCTCGTCGACAAGCTTGAACATCTCCAGCATCTCCTTGCGGCTGCCCAGATGCGACGCTCCGATCAGGCAACCGTTGGGGTTCAGGTCCTGGGGCCTGATCTTCAGCTCCGCCTCCTCCGGGAAACCGACCGAGATCCACCTGCCGTGAACGTCGAGCAGAGAAAGGTAGGCGCTGAGGTCGAAACCGTCGCCGAAGTTGTTAGCCGTGCTGACAATAAGGTCGAACGTCATTTGGTGCGGTACGTTCCAGTCCTTGTCTGCCGTTGCCAGGAAGCCGTCGGCGCCCATCTTCTTTGCGTCCTCTTCCTTGCTGTGCGTGCGAGATATGACCCACGTCTCGGCACCCAATGCTTTCGCGAACATCACTCCGAAGTGACCTAAACCACCCAGGCCCACAATGGCGACCTTCTTGCCAGGCCCGGCACCGTTGCGAACTAGCGGACTGTAAGATGTGATGCCAGCGCATAACATCGGAGCCGCAATGTGACTAGGGATGGAATCGGGGATGGGGAACACCCTGGTGCCACCAATTAGTCAAAGTGTCTCGGGGACGCTGTCGCTAATAAGTACTTACCAGTGCTCGTGTGTCCTCACGTGCGACGAGTAGCCACCCTGGCTCACGATACCAGTGTCCGGCCAGACGGCACCAAATGTATCTAATTGTTTCTTGCAGTAGGTCTCGTTGTTGTTCTTGCACTGTCGGCACTCGAGACAGGAGTAGGACTGAGCACCAACACCGACACGCTGGCCTTCTTTAATGAGGGTAACCTTGGGGCCAACCCGCAGAGCCCTGCCGACGATCTCGTGGCCGACTGTCAGCGGAAAGTGCTGGGGACCCCATCCTCCGTTGATGGTGTGGACGTCACTGGAGCAGACACCGCAGCATTCGATTTTGATATCAACATCGTAGTCGCCAAAGGGCTTCGTAACGAACTCCCTCAGGTGGAACTGGGTCCAGGTCTCGGGCCCGTCGACCTGGAAGCCCTGGAACTTGTCTTGAGCCATGTCTGTAGAATTCGTGTGCCTATAAAAAGTATATGAAGAATCTAGCTAGGGCAAGCTTGACTTCAATATTGCGAACAATTAGAAGTATAAGCAACTTGTCGTGGAAGGTCGAACAATGAGGGCCATGGACGGGTAATATTCGAAAACCCAGCACCCCACGCCCCCCCTCCGAGGGGTATTGATGGGCCAAATAATTCGCGATTTTAACCGCCATCCCCCGAGGTACATTCGATAGCACGGTTGCTCAAGTGCCGCATACACCCACTCGCGTCGGCGGGGTGGAGGCTGCAGCTCAAAGGAGCCGACGAGATTGGCTACGATGGAGAATTGAGTCGGATATTTAATCCGAGATCCAGGGCCGATTCTCCCACCAGTAAGAATTCAGAACATGGAGGATTCCTCGACTCCACAATCTCGTGGCAAAACAATACCGAGGTGGTGGATAAAAAGCGCTAAAACGCCGCAACTTGCAGACCGGTTCGCGCTCTGGGCAGCCGAGGAAATATTGAATTGATGTGGGTATTAGAGCGGTCACTTGCCCTCATGTGCTGGCTGTAGACGGACATTCGCAACTTCGTTCTTGCTGATAATCCGGTCTCGCTGACGTCGGCAAAAGGGAGGCTGCCAAGTGAAGTCCGGGGTCCACCAGTTCGCTGGGAACGTCCAGACATCGGCACAAGTTGACTAATAAGTCGTTACATTGCTGCCATCGGGTCGGCTCGCCAAACTCTCTTCATGGGGGGTTATTCTCGGTCGCGTCCAGCTCAAATCCCGTAGAATCAGGCATCTCGCAAATAAAGCCTGACGGTAGAACGGAAAGGACCAATTTAGGCCGGGGGACCTTATTCTTTCCTCTTAAGCGTAGCTTGACCTCCCACGCCGACCCCAGTAAGGAATGCAATTCTCATCGACGCTCCAAGATAGACGAAGGCCAGATTACCCCAGTCGATGGGATTCCACTGCGAGATGTTCCAATAGACATTCGGTCCTAGACCACTCACAGAGTACAAGTGTCCGAAATCCGCAACTAGCAGGACGAAGAGCACGGTTTTCCATACTCTCAAATCGCCAGTTGACCGCAGCACCAGCGCCTCGTTGAGCGCAAATAAGACGTACATGTTGGCGAGCTGTGACATCACGATAGATGTTCCGAGAGGCAGGGGGGACGAGGCAGAGTCCGCATGTGTCATGGTAAGATATTCATCCTGTCGGAAGTGCGCGTAGAAAGCTCCTACCAGTGCGGATATAGGCTCGATAACCAGAAAAAACAGTCGGTAAGCTAGAGGGAGGCGGAAGGATTTTTGGTCTCCAGCCATGATTAGTCGAGGTGAGAGTTCGTATTCTCTCGAGGGTTGTCTGACGGAAATGTTGAAACAAGCCAATGTGTAGAGATGGATCGGGCCATCGCTTGTTAAGTAGGATCCGTCTGTTGAGCGTGTGACAGAATCAACCTTGAGGGTCAATGCGACCGGCTTGGAATAACCTTGATCCCCTCAAGTTCGTCACACTGCATGCAGCTGGCGGGATAATACAAACGTGGGTAAGGTACAGACTGACGGGTGCCGGTATATGCGAAGCTGGGTTCTCGACACCCACAATCAGTCAAAGCCACTCAAACTCTCAAATGGAGTTTTCACCGGTACTTCGGTTGGAAACAATTGCATCCATTTGGGTGGGCTGTCACTCGAAGGATTGAGTATTGGGTAAGTTAGACCCAAGTCAGAGTGCATATGTAGCATGCGCTATCGACTTGGTGGATCTTTCTTGACTACATACATCTAATGATCTAACCCGGCAGTCCTGGTCTCTCTACCAAAATATCAGTTTGTTCACGAGTAGGTCGCTTTTCTGAATTGCTTTTCCTTTATAATGCTGGCAACGGGGAATTCGAGAAGCAAATTTGGAAAGCTTCATCAAGCTCATTTCCGTATATACGTGACATGACATGCGGACGGAGGAGGCACCAGAGCTTCAAGGTTCTGCATCCTTTGCCCGCCCACTATGTCTTGCCTAGCCAGGATTCTAGACTTCACCTTGGCACCGCAATTCGCCTCATTCTGCAACATATACAATGGGCATGTGTATTTTCTGTTAGTTGCTATCCCCTGGTCCACTGTACGTCGATTTAAGCTGCTATACATATTTGTATGGGAATAAGACATAATCTAGCAGTTTCTCTATGCTACGTCCAGTCGTGAGCTACTAAGACTCGATCTCGAAGATAGTGGCTCATATATATCCCATACAATTTTCTGGGACTCTACTTTTGACTGTATATGGCAACTAATGGGCCTGGGCCGGTTAACGGAAAATACCATGTATATTGTAATAGCTGATGCAGGTTGTGCTAAATATATCTCTTCCCCACAAGCTGTGCCACGGCGTAGCATCAATGATGATCACATAATGTACCCCCTGAACGCTAGCACAGACTACTAATATATGCCTGTTCGTGATAATTACGGGTAAATATCCCATGTTTCTGGCTCACGTCAGATCTTGGAAGGGGGTTGGTAAATTGTTGCCCAGGGGAAGGGCACTGCCAGTAAGCATAGGTAAACCTTGGAAGTAAGCACAGAGAGACCATCAGATGAACTGTACAGCCAGGTTTTGTTTGCTCATAGACTACCACACGGAAATTAGTGGCCTGCCCTCATATGTGAACTTCTGCCCCCAATGTTGATGCGTTGATTCACTTCCACATCGTGGTCGCTAACTGCCCTCGCGAACTCATTCTCAACTCTTGGTGACTACCCCAGCTACTCGCCTTACCTCGAGACTTAGTAATCACATCACAGTCGCATATCACGCGCCATTCGTCTATCTGAGTCTCTAGCCCTCACCACCTATCCCTTATGGCGGACGCGCAGCAGAACCTTGGACTCTCTTGTCCAAGAGGTGGCCAATTTTATATTTGTGACAATGCAAACATACGATTCCTCGGCTGCTGCACAGTCGACCCGTGTACGGAAGAACTAGGTGGACAATGTCCGACAGATGCTCTGCGGACATCGAGTTTCTCGTCAGATTCGTACAACAGGATCGGCCAGCAGAGCTGCTTTGCACCAGAGGATGAGAGCATATGGTTTACGTGCAAAGCCACCGACGATAATCCGACACCATTTATGGGATGCTGCAAGTCCAACCCTTGTAGCTCAATGGGATGTGTCACAAGCGATTTGTACCCCGCGAGACTAAGCGACAACCCGGATAAGGCCCAGATCTTTCTATCAGGCTCTAGCACGGCTTCTACGGATTCCGATTCCTCGTCAGACTCCTCGCTTCCACTCGGTGCTATTATCGGAATCGTCCTCGGTGCAGTAGCTCTCATCGGCATTTTGATTGCGTTTTTCCTGATGTATCGAAAAGGGTGGCTGAGAAGGGGAAGGGAGACCGAAAAGCAAGCTGATGAGGCAGCCAATCTCTACAGCCCCAGCGTTCATGGACGTAAGTCGCCTTCCGTCTCCTGCATCCGCCGTCGTAGCCGGCACTAACAAGCATACGCAGACTACTCGCCAGGCTTTGTAAACGGCTGGCCTGGTAGCCAACCAGGTTCTCCGCCACCCTTCCCACCGTATTCTCCGATGTATAACGACCATCTATCCTCTGCGCCATCTGACTGGAACGGTGACAGCAGGCATATTTCGCAGGTTTCTGGCATGACATGGAGTGACGTGTCTACAGATGTGGCACATAAGCACTATTCTATGGTCCAGCAAGGACCACCAGCGAGCGAGCTGGATGGAATGATCCGGACGAACAAGGCACCTCAAGGACAGCAAACCATGGAACTTGAGGGTCGAGACACCGAGATCCCTAGAGTCACGGCCGAGCTCCCAGCAAACGGCTCATAGATCGGGATGCAAGATGAGACAATTATATGCGTGTACGCCAAGAGGCGTGAAGTCCACGGTACGGAGGACATTTGTAATTAATCTGTTTACCCATAAGAACTGCATAGCGATGAATTATTTGACACAGACCCATTAACTGAAGAAGCTTGCCTTGTTTGCGTGTCTTCACTTTGAAACCCCCAATGGATCGGGACCCCTCGATGACTCGTAGAGTCGTATTAAGGGTTGTACTAGAAGGGAATCATTCAATCAATCAGCTAAACACTGCGACCTCAGCTGATATTGAAAGGGTTACTGTATAGAAACAGTAGCAGATATTTCACAAAGAATGATACTCGATGCAATAAACGGTGCCCCCAAGCGCTGGAGACATTTAATTCGCTGAGCCATTTGTTCAAGCCACAGGAGCTCCTTCTCAGCCACGCTTATCTGAAATCAGATTTAACTCGTCTAGCCCTGACAAGACGTGGTCCAAGCGCGCACAAATCCCACCTTTTTGTGAATCGGGTCTCATTTTCGATATCTGAACTTTTCGCCTAATTCCGAGCCACGATCGTTCAACACTGCCGCGCCTTCAATACCTTCTCTCTCCCTCCCCGTCAACGAGAACCAATCCTTCGGCCAAGTAGCAATCATGTCTGCCTCGTTGAACAAGATCGCACCCAACAGCCCTTCGCGGCAGAACCCCTCCGAGCTGGAGCAGAGCATCGCCGGTGCTCTGTACGATCTCGAGACCAACACTGCCGATCTCAAGGTCGCCCTCCGGCCTCTGCAGTTTGTCTCTGCCCGAGAGGTGAGAATTTAACCAGCCTGATTCCGAAATCGAACGTCCTGTTCCTGCTTGCGACCGCACCTTGGTTCTATTCCACCGAGTCGCTGTCTTCGACATCGAAGCAATACCACACTCGTACATAACATATATGCATGGGTTCGCTCGATTTGCGATTCGCTATAAACGACTTCGTCTGCGTCTTCGGGACGAGTCGGATATAAGGGATGCAAGAATATCGCTGCGAGAAAAATCGTAGCAAATATGACAGTGGAATAGGACGGGAAGCGGTCCAAGGAACACGTCACCATGTGTCCTGGAGCTCGCCTGCTGACTTTGGGTCTTGATTAGATCGAAGTTGGCCACGGCAAGAAGGCTATTGTCATCTTTGTCCCCGTCCCCTCCCTGGCCGGCTTCCACCGAGTGCAGCAGCGGTAAGCCTATTTTTTGTCCTCCCGGCAGTGAATAAGTATAATTACTTACAGTTATCACCCAGTCTCACTCGTGAGCTTGAGAAGAAGTTCTCCGACCGTCACGTCCTGATCCTCGCTTCGCGCCGCATTCTGCCGCGCCCCAAGCGATCCGCCCGCTCCCGCAACACCCAGAAGCAGAAGCGACCTCGTTCGCGAACTCTGACTGCGGTCCACGATGCCATCCTTACCGACCTCGTCTACCCCGTTGAAATTGTCGGCAAGCGTCTGCGAACCAAGGAGGACAACAGCAAGCTGTTGAAAGTCATCCTAGACGAGAAGGAGCGCGGTGGCGTTGACTACAGACTGGACACCTACTCCGAGGTCTACCGAAAACTGACGGGCCGTACCGTCACTTTCGAATTCCCTCAGACTGGTACTTCCGAGTACTAGGATACTAGGGTTAGGCGATAATGATTTGGTCCGGATGGGTACCTGCGTTTACATATCTCGTCATTGACTGCATGGGATTCTCGTGGTTGGCCCACGAAGTGAGAAGAAAAGGCATGGCGTCTAGATTGCTTGTGATAAAATGACAAGCTTGGTTCTCCTGATGACAAATTATTGATTGGTTTCGTAATGACTGCTCAATCCATTTTTGTTCCTCATGTAAAGGGGTATCGTAGAATTATGCCTAATCCTGACAGATGCGACCAAGCCCAAGAGCACACCAGTACGCCAGCTCCTTCTTCTCCTTCGCGTCCTTCTCCTTGCCTGATGCCGTCCCAACCTGGTCGTGGGGGGCCTCTCCCTCCCACTCCAGCCGCACAAACATGGGTATCTCCAACACGTCCTCGTCCTCCCTCAGCGGGCCCAGATCCGGCTCGGGGCCGCCCTCCTTCCTGAATATGGCGGCGGGCGGGTCGACGCGGACGACGGCCGGGATGACCTCGACGACGATGCTGACCCAGTTGCGGCCGCGGTCCCAGATCTTGCCAACCTCGGCCTGCGGGAAGAGGCCGTCCTCGCTGTAGGCGACGGACCCCTGCCGTCGCCGGTAAGGGTCGTCCTGCCCAACTCTGCCGTCCTTCGTCAGCACGTCGTCGAGGTCCATGTCCTCGGTGTTGGCGCCGACGGAGAACTCCGGGCACAGCACCGTGACGCGCGAGGCGAAGCGGCCCGGCGTCGTGGCCGGCGACGCCAGCGTCACCTTGACCTCCTCGAAGATAGGGTTCTTGAACGTCAGCAGGAACAGCGCCGGCTGCATCGGTTTGAGGGGGCCCGTCGGCGGAGGAGGAGGCGGCGGTGGTGGTTGTTGTTGGTGTGCGTGGTGGCCTAGAGGTCTCGGCGCGCTGGTCAGCGTCGGGCTGCCCGTCGGGTTGCTGACCACCGGCAGCCTCTTGATGGAGATGCTCGGGATGTAGTTGTTCGCCACGAGCCGGATGCGCCACCGCGTGTTGCCGACCTTGGACTCGGGCTTACTGATGATGTGTCGGCACACGGGGCACCGCTTCGACCGCTTGCTCCGCAGGAGGTACGGGATCGGCCATAGTTCGTCTGTGAACCGCGCCCCTTCCTCGACCTGCAACTGCGCCTGCTCGTTCGTGATCGTGCCCTCCCACCCGTCGCGCCGCAGTTTGGACATGGCCGCGCTCTCGTCGAGGTCGCTGACTCGGAGGCCCTCGTTCGCCGAGCCAGCCTCCCTCATAATGCTTGTCTTGTTCTTCTGCTTGAGGTTCCCCATGGTGCCGCCGGAGTACAGGCTCATGATCCGCGACAGGGTGCCGGGCGAGTTGAAGCCGAGATCGCCCATGGCGGAGAAGCTCGCGTTGGGGTTCGAGGAGGACAGTTGCGTCTGGTAGAAGGCCTTCATGGCCGAGAACCGCGCCTTGGCCGTCTCCGGGGGCGCGTCGTCCATCTTGATCGGGGAGGACGTGTCCTCGCCGCCCACGGAGTGTTTAGAAGATTGCAGGTCCTCGGCATGGCGGAGCTTGGAGAGCTGGGCGGAGATGCCCTGCGGCTTGTCGAACTTGACGCCGATCTCGGCCGAGTTCCAGTTGCAGTAGGAACAGGCTAGGATCCAGGGGCCGGAGGGAAGCGCCGCGTTGGCGCTGTCTGCCGACAGGAGGGCGGGCTCGGGCGCGGATTCGAAAGCCTGGACGGCAAGCGGGCCGATGCAAATCGGGCATTGAAAGCAGCTTCGTGTGCACCTACGCAAGAGGGCGGAGTCAGTCCATGCGCAAAACAAAGCATAGCAATTTCCCATGTGGAATGGCAAATCCAAGGGCAGGGCGTAAGTACCTGTTGCCTTCGGTCTTCAGACTGCTGCTAGCAACCTCGAAGAGACAGTTGGGACAGTAGACGTTCACAATCTCCTCGAAGACGCAGCGCGGACAGCGGATCTGGTGACAGACATCACAGTACAGCAGATACTCGAGTGGGTAAAGGCTGTAGTTCGAGCGAGGAGCGCGTGGGTCGAACGTGCACTCTTCCTCTTCCGACTCTCGAGACGACGACGGGGACGACCCTTCGTCTGCCGAACGCGTATGGCTTATCAGATCGTTACACGGACATTGTATGTAGGTGTATGGGTTGAAGGGAGCCATTGGACCTCAGGCACGCTACATGGCAGGGAAGATTGGGCTTCCGTCTATCAACCAGCGAGGTCGTCGCATAGTGCAAGATAAGCCACTAAAGTGTTCAGGGCAGGGATTCCTTAGTGGACGAATTGGCTCCTTGTTCGGGGCGGGCAGAATTAGGGCGGTGAAGGGGTTATTTACATAAGGTCACATGCCAAGGGATGCACCTATCCCGAACTTCATCAGATACGTCTGTCTGCCAATGCTTGGGGGTTCTGTAACAGCGGGATGTTATCACATTCGATGTCAACGTAATTGTGCAACACATACAATTTACGTGCCCTACAACCACTGGTCAACGCTAGATAATGTGCTTCTCACGGCTTCAACAAACCGGCCTAAGGTAAAACCATGATTGAATTCTCACAGGGGATCTTGGGCCGAATGACACACGCTAGCATCATGAGGGTTTTTGGCACGGTACCAGCATGCTAGTGCTCCATTGCTCTGGCCAAGGAATCTCCGGGTCCGAGACAGACCCACGATGCAAAGCATCACATATCTCCGGTGATACCGTGCCAGCCGTCCCACCTTGGCCGCATATTTATTGCTACAGCCCCGGGGGCTTGAGCAACCATGGAGCAGAAGAAGTACCACGAAGTTACCGGCGCGGTATAAAGTCTGACTTTCTCTTCCCCAGCAAATCCATAAGACCGGATATTTTATGTCCACTCGCCCTATGTAACGTTAAAACCCGCAGTCAGCCGACGCTCTGAACACGGGGTGTGCAGGCCTCGGGCCGCGCTCTCGGCAATGGGATCCGACTAAGAAGGAGACAGGCTGAAGAGGTAGATCCTCTGTCGATCAAGCCAGCCACCACGGATTAATCATCAGTGATGAAGAATACCGCTCTAGGATAGCCTACAGAGCCAAGGTGAGACGCTTCCGACGCGTTGACAACCGGCGAGCCAGGAGAACCTCGATGGCCGAGTCGTGTGTTATCTGCCTTCTAAGTGGACCAAGAGACTCGCAGTCTGCAAGGTGAATGCCGAGATGCGCATCACGTACGAGGATCCCCCAGATTAATTCACTCCAATCTACTTACATAGCTCTACTACTTCAATCTAGAATTAAACCAGTCGGCTTGGTCAAGCCTAAGTTACCCTTGGGGCAGACTAAACCATCAAGTTCAAAAGGGACCTCCTTGGAAATACCACCAGGTTCACGGCGATGCTATTCCCGGTATACCCAAGTGCCAAAGAGGCTCCGAATTTACGAGCAGCGCACGATCAATCATTGGCTCGCCGTGGGAGTTGCATCACTGTCGACCAGATCTTGCAGAAGTCTTAAAACCTTATCTTAGTTGGATTCGCCCTCCCGATGCAGACTATTAAGGGCATGCAGCGTGCAGGGATGCCGTTCTACACAGGTCGCCTAGTGCCGCCGGGACGTATTGCAAAGTGTAGCGCTTGAGTTCAGTGGCTTTCCGCCTTGCTCCAATGATCGTGCCGGAAAGTGTCTGTAGGTCTACGAAGTAGATGGGAATACATATTGACATGTGACTATTTCTTTGGATTCGTTGGAAAAGAGAGAGGCTCGGAGGAGAGAGGGCCACGAACCCTCATTCCAAGCACTGGTTGATGAAGTGTTGCACTATCCACTTCAGACCTCTCTACTGACGAGTACGTAAGCTCATCTTGACGGCTTCGTCCACAAGCTCCCAGCCGAAGTCCAGGAAATAAATCCAGAATACCAGGTGCCTCTATCTAGAAGCATTAGTATTGGGGACTTCAGCTGACAAATATTAGGTTGTGCCTTCAGTGACCCGCAAATTGCTCCACTGCACCCGAGTCGTGATGGATTTGAAACTCGGACAGTGCGGAACCATGATCGCCAGCTTCCTGCAAGAGGAACTGTCGGAAGCCCACCTAGGGCTCTGCGAGGGCGCGAGGGCGCATCTTGAGAGATTCAGGACTCTCTTACGTAGGTTCTATGCGGCTAAGCTCGGATGTTACCCTCCCCCTTCGATCGACTCTCCGGCGACAGTATTTGAAGAAGACGTCTTCCAGGCAATGAGGGCTGGTTTCGAGGCCTTGTACGAGTACCTGGTGGACAAGAACCTTGATATTTCACAAGGCACTCCCTTCAAGGCTACCGGAGGTATTTGCACACTACAGATTATTTATTCGTTTGACAGCCGACACAAGTTCCCGACGCTTTCTCGCTTTCTCCCCTTGCTTCCGGAGGTTGAGATAAACGGGCAGAGGAGAATGACTCTGTTAACTAAGCACTTCAAACCGAGCCGCAGCCAGCAGACCAAGATGCATACGGCGCTTTTGAAGGCGTCTAACCAGTCGGAACCTCGGATCCTGGCCAACGGGTTAGTGAAGGCCTACCAGCAGTTTGAAAAAGACTCCGTGTATTCAGCAACAAAAGCCGAGAAGCTGGATAATTTGGGACCTGTCGATGCGCGCAAAGTACGCTGGATCCTGATTTATTCTATGTACCAGGCCCTGAGACGGGCTACTGAACCGCCATCCGAGGTCACTGATGCAAAAAATGCGCCGTATAATCTCTGTCTGCCGGCGGCACGTCTCCCGCCGTGGAAAGGAGACGTACGTCTCGGCTCGATTCTCCAGAACCAGACACGTCAGATCAACCGCGATCCATCTGCGTCGTCATCAGGTCGGAATTCGGTCATATCAGGGCCTCCGGCGCCCCCAACCGATCTCGGGAAGGTCAGACCGGACATCGACTATTTCGCTGTCATGCACCCTGACAACGCCGAGATATCGGGTGGCTCGAAAACGAAGAACGCGATAAAGAGCTCAGGGCGAAGAATAAGTCTCGGCCAGAGTTTCTCGAGAGCTTCGACGCTCTTGGCGCTCCTGGGTTGTTCGGACGCAACAACCGCAGCCCGAGGAAAAGACGACGCAGCTAGCTCTGGAAGGCCGCTGTATCGCGAGATCGTCGTCCACGGCTACGGAAACGGGGCTAATCCCGTCGAAGTGGCGCCGGAGACAACATTTTTGCCTGTAAGGCCACATATTATCGCGGATCGTACGCCGTCTTCTCGATTTAGCGACGTGAGCAGTTATAGCGCCTCTGACAGGGATAGCACCGGAACACCCGATTCATCGGTTATCGATGGCAAGCTCGCAACCGCCCAGTCCGACCGATGCGCAAGTTGGCGAAAGAGTGTTTGCGAACCCTGTCGGCCTCCATCTAGCTGCGCTGGAGTTAGTCCTCGTCCGGAGAACCCGAGCGATGATAATGTGGTGCTGCCGGTTTCCCCTATCGTCTCGCAGTCTCGACCGTATAACTTCGACCGTTACGTCCCACTGCCGCTGAATATTCGGAACCTGGCTTCCAGTTGGGAGACGCCCCCCCCGGGCTACCCGACTGCCGGAACCTATGTCGAGCCTACACAGCACCTCCAAGCCAGGGACTTGATAAACGATGACGAACCGGTATGGGAACAATACACGGATCTGGGCGGGCTTACCGAGCCCATATCAACGAGTAATATCGCGACACCACGAAAGCTTTGGTCGACTTCTAATGTTAATGGCTTTTCAAAGTTGTAAGACTCGGCTGGGGGAGACGGGGTCGAGTTAAGCCTTCGCAGTCGGTTGCTTGGGAGTTTCCTGTTCAAGGATAACAATATTTACCTTGTTATACTTCAATTTCACACGGCGCAGGGGCATCGACGGTAGTAATTTGGTACGCCGCTTTCAGTCATATTGGTGAAAAGCCGGCAGCAAGGTAACATCGACTTATTCGCCCGGACCCTTTCAGACTCTGGCCAAAACATCGAAGCCACCCCATATATCCAGCAGCCGAAGTACCCACACCAATTAATAAAACGCCGGCTAGAGATAATGGCCATTAATCCATCATGAATAGACAAAGGCCCGTCAAACTCCTGTTCCCTCCTCCTCCCCTTTTTGGACTATAAACAGACGGTAGCTAGAAGCATAATTACGGCTGGCTCAACTATTTTGGCTAGAGCCTGCCTGTGTAGCATCCCCCAGCTTAACACCACTTAATAATATGGCGGCCGAGTTGCTTGTCGTTCACTCAGTTTTTATGGACGCTTCCGCCGACGCTGCCGTCAAACCTTCCACTATCTCACCACCCATCACGTATATCATGTATGCTGGAAAGATGAGCCATCCACCACTGGATACGGTTAATCAGAAGTCCAAAGTCGCTCGCATAGGAGCGAAACTCACTTGGGAACGATCCACAAGAAGATGAGATCCCGAGGGCTGTTGTGTCCGATATTTTCGTAGCCGGAGAAGTACTCATTGAGCCCTGCCCCTATCCGTCAGCCTCTACAATAACACACTCAGAGAACGCTCGGCCCCCTGCTTTTCCACAACCCAAGTAAATGCGTGGTGTGATAACGCAAGATGGGGGGAGGCAAGCAGAAACCTACAATACAGCACCGTCTTGCTAAACGTCATAACCGCGCCGCTGAACGCAAGCAAGACGGCGACGGCGGCGGGGCGCCCGCTCAGCACCTTCCTCGTCGCCGTCGCCGTCGCCGTCGTCTTGTTGCCACTGCCACCCCCACCCCCCTTCCCCCCCTCCTCCCCGCGGACCCGGCGCCGCGCGAAGTAGATCCAGAGGTAGGCGAGGTACAGGGCGGTCTCGACGACGTTGAGCGTGCCCTGGGCGGCGGTGAAGCCGCTGTGCGCGTGGAACGCCTTCCATCCGTACGCATGGTCGATCTCGCCGTACAGCCGGTACGGCACCCACAGGGGCCAGTGCAGCGCGCCCCCCTCCATCGTCAGCGGCCGCAGCAGCACGTATATACAGTCCCAGACCACGAGCGGCAGCGACACGGCGAACCACAGCAGCGTCACCCGCGAGGGCACGTGCGCCCAGCTAACCCCCTGGCGGCTGCTTCCGCGGCTGCGGTTGTTGCTGCTGTTGTTGTTGTTGCTGTTTTTGGCGGGCGGCGTCGTGACGTCAGTGCCCGACGGCGCCGGCGCCGGCGTGGCGGCCCTGCTTGCGGAGCGTGTCGTTACCATTTTCTTCTGCTTTTATTATATGTCTAGGGTGGCGTCCCGGGTTGTCTTAGGGATTATATCCTGTTACTAAGCGATGCGACGTAGTGCAATAATGATATATATGTCTGCTATCCTCTCATGCTCCTGACCTGATGTGAGCCATGAGGGGAGGAGGGGGATGGCGTTTCATCGCGGGGTCGGTTGGCCGCCAGGTATGAAATTATGCTGGTATGGTTGGTTGGCCTTCCGGTCAGCTGCTGTAATACGCACGGACCAAGTCCTGCTATTATGCGTATAGGAACTTTCTTTAGGAAGACTGTTACGTGGGAGAAGATTCGGCATAACATATGCAATATGGTGTAACTCCTACCTACATACCTAATCAGAACATCATCACCAAATGAACCCATTCTTTCTCACTTAACCTTAAGCTTCGGTTCGAGATTTCGGGAATACGTACCTTAATTGGCTTGAAAATCCACATCTGGTGCAGACAGGAATTGGAGTACACGAAATGCTCGAAACAAGCCAACATTGAAACTGCCGGCTGGTCATTACCACCTAGTCTAACGCTTACTGGAAAACCGTCCATTGCTGGGACGGTAAATGCGAATTCAAATTCCGCTCGAGAGTCTCCCTACGGACTCGCTGGTCCATCTCGGCATTGACAACTTAGATGACCTAATGAATTCCGCTCTGGTTAAATGGAATAACTGCGGGAGTTTAAAGGTTGAAGGATCTATGGATTGTACACCACCGTTACGGCGCGAGGGTATAGAGGAAATACACTGGTTTCCATTGAAGCCCAAAACGGTGGTAACGCTACATTCAGATTTTCACCAAAGCGCAATGTTTGAGGAATGCTTCAGTTTCTTGGCTTGTTAGAGAGGTCAATATTATAGAAACAGTTGTTGAAAGTAATTGCACAACTTGGTCGTGGCACAATGCAGAGCATTTCCCGAGGGTTACGGACGTCTTCCCTTAGGAGTACGCATATATAATGTATATACAACCTTGTTCACCATCATCGGTACGATGATGTGAACCTGAAGAACCTGAGTGTGAGACATCTGGCTACTATTTGCGGGTACCGGATATGATCGGCTTGCTGTCCTTGTAAACGGTAGCAGCGACGACATAGGCATGAGGATAATACCTGTCTGGGAGCGGCACATCCCACATACCATGGCGGCGCCGTAGAGGTCGAGCGAGTGTGACATTACCGGAGGCTGCAGCGGCTGTCCCAATGTGGATCAGTTGGCGCTGTTGATGGCATATTGCCCGTACCAGACGCTAGGTCTTTCATCAAGCGGAACAAAAGCAAATGCATCTGGAGTTTGCCCCAGTCGCCCTCCGCAACCTTTAAGTTAACGAAGACGCCGTTTGCATGCCAATTGTGGGCGCATAGCCCATCCACACGCCTCCCTCTCTCCCTCAAATCATCACTGAGGCCGGCCTCTACGGCCGGATGCGACTTCAAGTTGTCCATCGGGACTTCGCGGGAGCCCATTCTTGTGTAGTCCTCCATTACGCCTACGGCGACGCTGATAGCGACTCCAAGCGATATAATCGTAGGGAGGATTGCTATCAACGTCACCCCTATCACTTCTAGGCTATCCCCCGAAGCTGTCAAACAACCTAGCATTCCCAGGCCAATCGTTAACACTAGAACCAAGTTGCGGTGACGAACGCTTCCCGTGCTCTTATATAGAGACATCGTTGATAGGCAATAGTAATGGACGGCGACAACGAATAACATGCGTGTCGTGGCCGGGGGACTGGTCTTCGTTGGTATGGAGCCCTATAGGTATGTTAAATCCTTTCCTGACTGAGCTCGACGCCTTGCCAGCTTACCTTTTGCGGGTCGAAAAACCCATAGAAACCGAATGAATCTCGCTTCGGACGTTTGTGACAGCCCACGGAAATAGAGCAGCTGCGATCCGATGAACGTTGCGGTCGAGAATGAAGCTGCTGCTGAGAAGACAACTGCCCGGCGTGCCAGTCGCCCCGAATGTCCTCCACCGGCCTCCGTGACTGAATGATGACGACAAAGATGAGATGTGAACCTGCCCCATGACGGTTCATGATGGTCCTTGACACTGCAGTGGTCGCCTGTTCTTCGATGCACGGAGTCTCTGCATGGTTCCATTGCGGTCAAGAGCTAGAGGACTTACAAGAGCGGGTTCTCTGCTTAGAGGCAGACGTTGAGATAGGGGCAGAGGTTGCGGCCGAGATTGTCTCCAAGACGATGCTATGTCGTGTGATTATCATGAGTTAAGTGTTCATTTGACGCCAGTGAACAACATCTGCGTTGACGCCTGAGCGAGCTGGCCTTTATCGATCCCCGCCCATCTGGAGGACGTAAGGTTGTCTCTCCCTCATTTTGGGCCCTCATTTTGGATAACTCTTTTCCACTGTTTGAAACAGCAAGGTCATCAGCCAAGTTGCCCGCTTTCTTGTTCTCTGCTATAGATCTCTCTGTCGCTACTTCTCCTTGTATCAACGAGCTATGCAGCCGCCCATTTACTAGGAACCTGCACAGTGTTGATTGGAAGATTCTGCGAGTTTCTTGCTCGGCCCGGATTCTCCGGACGGTGTCTGCGTCACCCCATCCAAGCCTTCGACGCTGGTTTTGCCATTCCTTAAGTACTTCGCTTGCAGTTTGGTCAAAATGCCGCAAGAAACACCACTTGCGATCTCCGACGCAAACTCTTTACGACGAAAGGCCAGGGTGCGCTGCGGAATCGACAATTGCAACGAAGAGCTCCCCGACGTTGAGGCTCGGATCCAGAATCACACTTATTGTCGACGTCCTGATGCTTTGGAACAAAAGGAGGGTTCCTGGCTCGTTCTGGAAGCTTGCAAGGGAGGCCAAGAAGCCTCTTCTCGCGTTGCAGTGTCGGTGAAGAGACAAGAGAGACCGTCGTGTAAGTATTCGGCCACTAGCACCATTCGGGTTTGTGCTCAACTTGTTCAGCAAATGGATTGCAACGAGAAATTCAGTCAAATTTCCCAGAATCCGATGACTGTCTTTCGTCCAAGACGGCCAAGTCGCCTTTGTCCATATCGCAAGCCCGGCCAAGCTCGGCCTCGCCGCCTAAACACAGCAGAGCTCGTCCAGCACTCGATGCTGGCTTTCGAGGGTTACCGCATGCAAGGCAGCTTTGGTGCCCAGATGACCCCATTTCTGCCGCTCATGCAGCCCAAATGCAGACATCTACCAGGCCAAAAAGTTCGGTAGCTCGAGCCAAGGTCCCAGTGTCGCAAGCCGAAGCCGATCCTGCTGATCGTGATAGCAAACCGACGAGGAGGTCAATTGAGCAGCCTGAAATTCGCCCAATTAGCCAGGAGCAGCTAACCGCTGAAGTCAAGGGCATATATGCCAGACTTGTCATGGTCGAATCCAAATGTATTGAAGTCGACAGCGCTCAATCGTCTCAAGGCGATACCAAGTTGAACAATGAACAGTGGCAGGCACTGATAGCCCTCCATAGGACTCTTCTTCATGAACACCACGACTTCGTCTTGGCCTCGCAACATCCTTCGGCATCTCCTACTCTTCGACATCTAACTTCCAAATATTCTATGCCCGCCAGAATGTGGCGGCATGGAATACACACCTTCTTGGAACTACTCCAGTCTCGCCTTCTAGCGTTTTTGGACCATATGCTAGCTTTTATTTATTTGGCGTATTCTATGATGGCCATGTTGTACGAGACAGTCCCCGCCTTCGAGGATACTTGGATTAAATGCCTGGGTGAGTTGGGAAGATACAGGATGTCCATCGAAGATGATGATATCAGGGGTAGGGAAATTTGGACCTCTGTCTCGAGACTTTGGTATTCGAAGGCTTCCGATAAGGCGCCGACTACGGGGTTCCTTTACCGCCATCTAGCAATCCTAGCGCGACCCAACGCCTTACAGCAGTTGTTTTACTACGTAAGGAGCCTTTGCGCGCCGAGATCCTTCTCTTCGACTAGGGAATCCATCATGGCATTCTTCCGTTCCATAACCAAACCCACTGCGCAGCGTCCGAGGTGGCGGCATTCTTCGTTGGGGTCAATTGATGCGGCCGTTACGAGGGTTCACGATATACTGTTCAGCAGCCAGCGATATGAAGACCTGAAATCCGCAACGGACGTCATCGTCAATATGCTGGATGATCAGATACGAAATTTAACGCAGTGGATGGATGCAGGTTACAATATCGCAATCGCGAATTGTTACTCAGCCTTGTCGCAGAGTATAGGCAATATGAACCTTGCCTCATTGCCTCCGAGCGAAGGTCAGCTGGATTTGGGGCAGATACGAGTCGCGGCCAATTCCACTGGAGACAGGGGCCAACCCCCTACAACAGGCAGTCAGGGACGTTTCATATCGGCCTTATTAACACGGTCAAACCCCTAGCTCCTATCCTGGCTTGGCTCGGCGCTACCCATCTGTGCTCTTCTTCGCAGCGTCTCCGCTTCTCCAATTCCAGAAACACCAGACAGCGACAAAGGTAACAAGACCATCACTGACGCACCTCCTCTCGATATTACCTGGGCTGTGTTAGCCGTATCAACACTTGGAGCAACTGCGTTCTACTCGGCTGTTCACAAGGACTTCGGTAATTTCTTGTTATTGGGCATGGCGGTTACTAATCTGGGATACCTTTTTGAGGCACTTGTTTTCCAGGAAACCGAAGCGGCGCCATCTCGGATGCTCACATGTGCTGCCTTGGTAAGCGGGAGCTTCACCTTCTGGTGGTTGCTTCACGACCTGCGCCGCAGTGGCTGGGAAGAGAGACTCCAGCGACTCGTTTTATTCTGTACAGTTGCGGTGGGCCTTTCTCTAGATCTGGCCGTGAGGTCCTCAATTGCTTCTTCTCAGGCTAGCCCGAACTTTACTGGACTCGTGGTGAAGCTCATTGTGCCGGGAGTGACTTCGGCCGCCATCTTCTCCAAGTTCCTTCGCACAGTGGCAGAGGTCTTGTTTGGAATGCCCAGTACTTGTGAGCACCAGCGCCGCCCAAAGCGTTCAAATGCGCCCGGTAATGACCTTCACTAAAGGCAACCTGCAAATGAACAAGAGGGGCTTTTGGCTTACTGAAGACAAGGACAGCAAAATTTTGAATGAATGATACTTTGGGTTTGATTTGATTAAGTTTATCATGGGTGCTATACTTACACAACTCCCCAGGTATTATCTTCATATTCCGGGATTACTACACGTGACCCACAGAGAATATGTAGGGCTAGACACGTCCTATCGGTATCTAGTCGCTTGTAGGGGGTTAATAGGTATACGGGAATTCGGGCAGCAAATGTTGTGTTATTCTCTAGGAGAGTCCATTAAATATAGCTACATGAAATTTAGCCTTAGGTTCTGGGGTCACATAACTGCCCCACACTCTCGATAAATAACCATCGCTCCCCTAGCCAATTTTAGTCCTCGTTCTTACCTCACCAAAGTCCAACATGAAGCTACAAGTCCTTTTCAAAGCCTTAGCCACAGCTGCGCCTATGGCGCAGCCGCACCTCAAAAACGGGGCTCTGATATTGATGGGGCAAGTGTGATCGAAGCTTGGCGGACGTTGCCCTCACGCATACGGGTTTCGAGCTCATAGTGCAAAAGAGCGACCAATACAACATGGTGATGAGCTCTCATGGCGCTGTAGTAAAGCGCTTGGGGCTAGGGGCTTACGTAGTTTCACCGCCGTTGCTAACGCATATGGAGCAAGAAATCATTCATTTAGTACCGTTATAGCACCAGAACAAAAGCAGTTAATGCACTGATTACCGAAGAAAAACCTTATGTACGTGTTTAAAATGTAATTGGAGAAGTCGTGAACTAGTCACTATAACTGGTAATGAATCTCATCATTTTGTCTTATGTCTGCAAAGGGTATAACGAAATTTATGCTTACCCCTGAATGTGTTGCCAATATGGGCCCCGTACTTCAGCTTCCGTGCCAAGAACTAGTCACTGGTGAATTAACCCTGTGCTTCAGAAACGCATAATAACGGATACTTACTGCTGGGATAATATAGGATCTTTATTGCATATTGCATATCAGATTTGCGGGTGACCAGGCGGGATGGCGAGTTAGGGCGTTTTCATCTGACTTCCATATATAAGGGGCTAATCAAGAATGTACATCCTGTAAGGTTTTAGCTAACGACGTTGATGACGACTCTTAATTTCGTAACCTGTCTATAACTTATAAGCTTTGTAGAGCTCATTGATTGCAGGCGTTCGTTCGAGGATCTGTCGCCGTAGAACGTCCTTGATCTCCTTCTTCGCTGCCTCATCGAAGGTGTAACCCGGCGGCATACCCCGTCTCGTCCAGCTTTCGGACATCTCGACGATATTCCTGGAGGCTAACTCGAACCGGTACGAACGGTATTCCAAGTTGCCGCGCCAGTCGCACATGTACTTGGGCGGCCTGACCCCTTCGAAGTCGTCCGTGACGAAATGAGCGGTCTGCCCGTGGGTCATCACGACGATGTGGGAGCCCTCTCCGGCAGTGAGCGCAAGCTCCATCAGCTACTCCCGAGCCGCGGCGGTGCGAGCCTCGATCTTCTCTAGGCCATAGCGAACTGTCTGCTCGGGTCGAGCCTGTTCCATTGCTTCGGAACCGCGTCCCAGGTCTACCTTATTACCGAACTCTCGAAGGAGCTCCGAGGGTCGGATCCGAAGCTCGAGCGGCGTGAACCTACTTCAGTTAGCTCTAGTAGGAGTATTATCTTCTATCTTGTGCTTACCGGAGCAAATGGTAGGAGCGTAGAGTGGATAGCGCGATGCATTGGTGAAGAGACCAGATGCGTCACCTTGTCCATGTAAGGGAACTCGAGGGCAGAACCGCGGCGCTGCCGACGGCCCAGTTCTGTCAAGTCTAGATCCCTTCTTTTTCTAAATTCGGCGAATTTATTGTGCTTGCCTTCAGCGTGCCGAAATACGTAAAAGCTGGCCATGGTGTGCTTAATGATGGATATTGGTTTGGGCATATGAGTATCCAGTGAAAGAAGGTACTTGAAGAGATTTCCTTGCACTGGGAGAAAAGGTGCTGGACCCAGACATACATATCTGGTCGAACAAAGGGGCTTCTTCGGAACGACGGCCAAACCTAACATAACACCAAAGGGGGTACAGGGGACGTGTCACAAGTTTACGTACAGGAGTAGTTAAAGAAGTCGGACGCAGTATGTCGTCGCACCATCAGCTGAGGCGCTCTTGCGTTGCATTCAAACGGACACATTTTACAGTCCGGCCGCTAAGGTGATGCATGCAGATAAATATATTCTATCATAACCACCGAGTAAGACTTCTCCATCGGAGACGAGCGTCGCATTTCAGGCGCCTGTCACGCCTTGACGTTCCCGATGGCGGCCTGCGTCAGAATACGGACATACCACCGGTGGAGGAACGTGATCTTAGGCGGGACCGAGTGTTGGGCTCCTTCAACATACGGGGCCGCGCTGTTGAACAAGGCCGACTTGAAGCTGAACTCTGCCTGCTGGGCCTCGCGGTTGATCTTCGCGCCGAGGACGACAAGGCCATCCGAATCCCTGAGGCCCGGGGTCATCGGTGACCCGCCGCAACGGACATAAATCTCGTTTCCTTTGCTCTCGACAACCTCGAAATGGTTTGAGAACCGCAGTCCCTTGTCATACTTGGCGACCGCGAGTTCCGATACGTTCCACAGGTTGTCTTCGCTCCCTGGCGGCTTGTCATACCGCTCCTGGAGCTTGCTCTGCACGTAGAATCCTGGGCACGCGGTCAGTGAATCCGATCTCTGGCAGTAAAAGAAACGGTTCCTTAGCTACCCCATCGACTCCAAACGCCTCGGCAGAACTCAAGGGTCAGCGCCTCCTCGTCGTCGCGCAGCGCGGGTTTGATCTTGTGCAAAGGCACGCGCTTTATGACGACGTCCTGTAGGGCCGGGTTGCCCTTCGGGTTGTATCTCGCATACGTCGGTGATTTGAACAGGGGGTCGTCTTTCGTTAGGTCGACCAGCGTCGTGCTGGCTGCGAGATAGGCTGCCCCAACACCTACGCTGGCGACCCCGCCAGTCACACCCCAGACCCCTACCCGCAATGCCGTCTTGACGATGCCCATACTGGTTGATAAACCCGAAAAGCCAGAAGGTGATGGGAGGAGATATTTGAAAATGTTCCATGGGGGGGTAACTTGCGATAAGATGAGCTACTAATTAAACCGGGGCTCTGCTCGGAAATCGGAATTTGAGCCGGTGATTAGCTGGACAGCACAATAGTATTGTGGCTATTCAAAAAGCGGTTCGAATTGTAAGAGCTTATTGAGGGCTGTTGCATGTGCTGTATTATATTGCCTGGCTGATACTAGGCAAGTATGTTTCATGAGATGGTGTTGTACATGGTCCTAGGCCGTTCGCACCCTGGCTCGAGTGAGAACTTTGTTTCGGCTCTGACATTGAGCTACAGTCTTCCACAAGACGGCATTACAGACCCTAATGGTGAGCTTCTCGCTCCCGGCAATTTGATACGGTCTTCAAAGCACCATAGGCCAGATGTTATGAACTACCCCGTTGCAGGCAGCGGACAAGCTTCGTTTCATACACAGAGCTGCTTCCCTCCCGTCTATTTCGATGAGATGGACACAATAGTGGCAGCCATAAACAGCACTTCTAGGGCCAGCTGCCGGGGTTTAGGGAGTGCTGATAGTACCAAACATCATGTACACGTGCAGTAGACATTCGTGATATGGCTCTGTTCAATCCAGACTTTACAGGGGAGGACTGCATGCACGCATATATGGTTACCACCAGGCGAGACACACCGAGAAAGGCGAAGTGTCACAGATGATTCGACAGCAAACCAACTTGCTCTAGCACGCAAATATGACCGATAGCAAGTGGGCGAATGAAAATCGGTTGATTAATCGTGCGTAGGTTTAAAATGTGTGTAAAGAGGAAAGAAGAAGAAGTCATCAAAGTTTTTCGATGGCTCACTGACATTAATCCCAAGGACTGGGTAGCTTGGTCACGTGACTAAAAGTGGTCGCTAACCATAGAAGAGTTCCAAAGTACGATCAAATTTTCTTAGACTTCTTCCCACTTTCATCAAGCTCTTGGCCACCAACGCCAAACCCGGAGACGCACTGCATATCAGTCTCCGAGGACTTGAGATCAAATAACTGAAGTGTTCAGACTGGTCAATAGGTATACAAATTCTGCATATTTTTCTCCTTGGTTTTATCTTTCCCGAATAGAAACGTTTCTCATTTTCCTCGTCGTCTTCGCTGCTTCCCTGGAAGCTGGCCGAAGACAACGCCATAACCCACGAATTGCCTACCTCTCGCGACTTTCAATACGCAAGACGGTTAACTTCTTTTCAATCGTTCGTAGTGGGAGAATAAACCACGGTCTAGACAACCAGTCCAGTCCACCCTGCTGCCGTTGAACTAGTGCGACAGCGGGACTAATTACGGACAAACAATCATTTTCTTCAAGCCTGGAGAGCGTATGAGAGGGACCGCGACGTCTCAGAACACCAATACCATGACATATGACGTCCGCCTTCACTGAAGGACGCCGCGGCGCTAGATATTGTCAGGCTGTCTCTAAGCCTCCAGGTGCTGATGAGTATCCTTACTAAACGCTTGGCCGTGAATTGAGTCTACCGTTAAGATTCTATCTCGGTTCCTAGGAGCATATTCAGGGGTTTCCCGGAGAACCCACATCCAGGGCGCTGTCAAACTCTGGGGCGCGATTTCCCCGGGACGTGTTCAGCTGTGACTGGAAGCTCGAGTCCTTGATACCAATGCTAGCTGATCCGAAGTCCGCCGACATGAGCTTGTCTCGAAGCTGCGTACTGGGGAAGCCGTTCCAAGAAATCAGTGCGCCGTAGAACCAAACGCCCTTGTGGTTCTCAATGGCATCATCCCCTTGATTGGCGAAACGGAAGCAGTGAGTGCTAATGCCATCTTTGTGGTAGACCATTTTGGGATGGGTGCCTTCCCATCTCACATCCTGAGCAGCTTTGGTCTCGTAGTCGCCGTGTTGTGAGGCCGACACGAATTTCGCCTCGCCGTTTTGGACCCAGACCGCGATGTGCTCCCAGTCGTGCCGGTGACCGCCGAGTCCGCCCAACGCCGTGTCCTTCTCGAAGTAGTAGTCGTAAATGTACGCGCACCAGCCGTTGTTGCAACGCTGGCGTGAGTAGACGTTGTTGTTATCCAAGTCCGACTCGTCACGGCAGCCGCCTGAATTCCCGTCTTGCCATGGATCCAAGCCCTCTGCGATATTCCCATTGGCATCTATGGCTGGTGTGTTATAGCAGCCATCTGTGTCGAAGTCCATTGCAGGTTGCCACCTAGGACAACCATTAGCATTCGCATATCACCGTGAAGTCTTAAGCTGAGATACCAATACACAAGCTATGAGTTGACATACTTCTTGTCATCAGCCGTTGCTCTTTCCGGCAGAGCTCGCGGCGGCTCTCGAGCTTCGATCTTGAATGGCAGTCCTGGCATAGCAGTCACACTAGGGAGCGCAGTAGCCAGCAGAGCCAACCCTGCGGCGGCGACACTCTGTCTGGAAGGCATCTTGATGGCTAGAAAATTTCACCGCCGGGTCACTAGGTGCTGGTGAAGGTTGATGGGGAGAGCTGCCTCAGAAACTCAGGCGATACGAACAGGAGTTGTATTTGGCACTTTAAGTAGTCTCACCAGGAGCTTGCTCCGAACATGGGTCACGGATGTATTTGAGCATGATGTAGATCCTACAAATGCTACGGGGGAAGATTTGCGGCCGCAAGCTCTCCCACGTGCCCGGATTAGACAGCAGGGAACCGAACAATATCAAAAAGCAGCAACGTCTCCTCGAGCTTGCGGTTGGCGGTCGCTTGAGCTTCCCAGTTTCCGCACGGGACAAGGCTAGGGATGAAGACGAAAGGGGGGCGTTTCCCCAAACCGAACCTCTCCCCGCCCTCCTTCCATTTGGGGACTCTTCGCCCTGGCGCCTGGTGGTGAGGGCCCTGCTTGAAACCTTACCCCACACGGGAGAGAAAGCTATATTACATTGTCATCCACCCCTCATCGGAATCCTCAACTGACCAAACAGTCCGCACGTGAAAGGACCCAGTGCCGCGCCGCAACACCGGCAATGTCGCCTAGGTAAATACCTGGCGATGGCATCGCCAACCCCGGCGCATAATTACGCCCGCGACGACATAGCTCTATCTGGCGGACACGGTATAGTTGGCGGTCGGGCAAGGTCGGAACCATCGGATGTTACCTGTCTACCTAACGCGCCCTGTGTATGTCGTACCTAGCTATCTATAGGGCGTGTGCTAATTTAGTAAGAAATGCACTGTAACCGTAATCAGTTGCTAGCTGCTGCGCAGGGCAACACGTGTGTCGATCACCGGACACCCTATCGCTGTCTTCGTCCGGGACGCTAGCTAAGGGCCCCCAGCGGAAAGCTTGGCAAGCCGTTTTCCAGTATTCGATCTCCCTACCTTCCAGCTGTAGACTATCGCGAAAGCCGCGCCTCCATCTCCATGGTGCTCGTCGTCGAGTTCTATCCCCTCTTTCTGGACGCCTAGGGCTACCGAAGACTTAAGCGGCGGGTCGGCCGGAATGGCCCGGGGGCCGGCATTCTATGCTCAAGCCAATGGTGGCGGGGAAAGCAGCTGCGTGGCCCCTCTGTTTGGCTTTCGGTGGCCGCGGTGCTCTGCCGAGCTAGGTAATTAGCTGGGTTGCGTTCCGGGGGGTCAAGTGCCGAATGGAGGCAGGTTGTCTCTGCTAAAACGTGGTCCCGGCCTGGGTCCGGGGGAAGGCTGCGGATCCGGTAGTCAGCTCCGAGATGCTACGTAGGTACCCAGGCAAGGAGCGGACGGGACGTGACGGAGACGACGGTGTGGGCAGATACGATACCAGCCACGTAGGTACAACATACCGCACGTCTCTCTGCTGTTGAGAAATGTCTACTGGCTGATGCGTCATTAGTCGCGGACACGCTTCCCTGGAAATTATGACTATTAAGGGGACGCGAATTGGGTGCTATCCTTTGAAAACCGAAGTTGCTCGTAAAATAATTAAAATTAAAATCATATTTAAATGTCGTGGTATTCGTGATCTCGTCAGGAAGAAATGTGTCGTATCCAACTTCCCAAAGGTATCCCTATTATCCTGCCATATAATTCCTATATATGAAGTACATCCAGAAACAACCCATAATGTGCACGCACAGCCGTGCGTTATACATATACAATGCCCAATTCAGTACTGCCCATCAAACAAATATCTCTCGTCGGTGAAAGACAGGAGGAACCTAGCCAGAAGCCGTCCCGTGTAGTTGAGCGACACGTCTCTGGGATAAGGGTGCGTCTCCTCATTCGGCAGGATCTGATCCGCAACAAGAAAGCCGAGTTCACGCCCTGCCGGTGGTGGGTGTCATTAGCAACTTAAATTAGAAGAAGTAGAAAGGTGCGGGGGTAGAGGAAGTCAAAACGTTGTGACGGCGACTTACAACTTTCCCCACGGAGCAGCTCCCGCAGGCCGGCGACCATCTCCACGGCGGCCTCGTCGAGGTCGCCCTGGCCGGGGCGCGCGAATTCTTCATCGACGAGCGGGTTGAAGGGCCTGGCAGCGGCGGCGTCGCGCGAGTGCGTCTGGTAGACGGTGTGGAACTGGTAGGCGAACTGCCTGAAGGGCAGGTTCTCGACGTCGCGGCAGAGCGAGAGCGCGAACGCGCGGCGGCGGCCGTGGTCGTAGCACTTGCCGTTGCCGTTGCTGCGGATGCCGACCTCGTTCTGCGAGATGACGAACGTGTCAGCGGCCGTCTCGACAGCCTCCATGAACAGGCAGAGCACGAGGAAGGCGGCGACGCAGGGCGCCCACTCGCGCCGCAGCTTGGGCTTCAGCGACCGCGAGAAGCCGTCGAAGAGCGCCTGCGTCTCCTTCAGCAGCAGCTCGTCGAGCATCGACTTCACCTGCCGATTGAGGATGCGCGTCGTCACCCAGGGGCTGTTCTGCGGGACCAGGTTCGTGTGCTGCAACCGCAGGATGGTGGCGTTGGTCAGGCAGAGCTGCCGCGAGAGGACGTAGTGCATGACATAGATGGACAGCGCCCGCTTGACCATGGGTGACTATACACGTAATAGTTAGTCGCGCCTCTAGTTAGCAAGGGAGAGACGGACGGACTCGCACTCACCTTTGACTGTTCCGCATATTGCTGCACAATCTTCAACACCTTGCGTGGCAGCGTGGTTGAACGCATCCAATCAGTGACCTGCTCGGCGTATTGGGGCTCGAACGTGAGGTTTTGGATATACTCCCGTGCACGTTTCTTCAGCTCTTCTCGCTGTGTATTGTTCTCAGGATTAATGCCGATTGGAGCGGAGCCCCTGCTCTGCAAGTCGATCTGATTCACACCAGCATTCAAGTGCCAGTGTTGAAGCACCTCGGCTGTCTTTGCGGTGAAGAACGACGCGGGTACAGTAAGAGTTGACTGGAACCTGGACCCCGAGAAAAGCTCTACGGAGCAGAGCTGCTCCTCTCCCCCGACCTTGAAATGCTGGACGTTTTCGCTGATGAAACTGGCTATGGCTTCTTTCTTGAAATGCTCGCGAATGAAATCCGGGAAAAGCACAGGTAGGAAGTCCTGAAACTGCCAACAGATAATCTGAGGAACTTGGGCTGACAATTTCTTGCAGTTCCTGCAAGGGCGCTCCTTGTCGCACTGTTCGCCGGGTTAGCGGATTTGATGGGTGCCGCAACACGAACGGCTTTTCACCTTGACTTTGCGACTGTGGCAGCAGAAACAGGCACCCAGTCTCCTGACCTGCAGAGCATTCTCCTTGGTTTCGTCCGCCAGTGGACCTTTCCGTCCTCTTTGGGTTGTACGCATCGCCTCGAAACATTCGAAAGGGTTTGGCTTTCCTGATTGCGCATTGATAAGGTTTGGTGTCATAATGACAAATTTGCCGGGTAATTCCGCCATCCTCTTCTCGATCTTACCCTTGCCCTTGATTCTCCGTATCGGGCTGGGCGTCTTGCCCGATTCCTCTTTGACGTGAGATGTTGGGCTTGAATGACGAGAGCTGTCTGAGGGGGACGGCTTGGCAGGAGCTTGAGAAGTGAAGCCATATGGATTCGTCGTCATGCTACTCGGACCATCGTTCTTCAAATTTGTAGGGTCCCATGGCGGAACATCGTTCTGTGTGCGAAACTGGCTTGGAATTCCGAGGTCAACAGGCTGAGAAGGTATATCGAAATCTTCTAGGCCTGACAGCGTAGAAAAGTGCTGCGAAGTCATCGACTCCTGGAAGCCAGAATAATACTGAGAATCATCGACAGAGCCTGGTATTTGATTTTAGCATCTATACTATTATCACATACGACCTAGAGGGATGCGCCTTACTGGCAAGCTGGTCTTGGAGAAAGAACCCGTGACTAGCCAAGAGCTGTTGCCCATCGAATGCTGCGAGATATTGCTCATCGATTCCGGTCGAGGACATCACAGAAGGGTCTGATTCATCCGGGAACGAAGTAGGATAGCCATGCTGAGCGTCCGCATCCAGATTCAGGGGCGACGCGGCGGGTGGAGAGGGCTGCACTTGGTTAGAATATCCCACCATCCCCCAACTACCCAAGCTTCCGCTCGACGGGCTGGGATAGAATCCAACGGAGGAGGCAGGATTGGATTCGATCTGCTCCCACTCCGATTCTGACTCCCCACGTCGGAAGCTTTGTCCCGACGGCGATGCTGAACAGACTGATGCCATAATGTGTCCGCGCTCAAGGTTCAAGGTCTGCTTACTTTAGGTCGTTGGCGGTATTTGGCAGCAGAATAAATCACAGCGTTTATATATTGTAGGGTTGGATCTCTTATATAGTTCTTAGGAGGCCCCCGGAATGAGCGCCTTTGATTGCGTTGAAATTGACAGACGTAATAAGAGATAGTGTCTCGGATTCGGCTGGTTCTTCTAAGGTTGCATTTCTGGATTCGCGAAACGCTTCCTATTGCATTGGTAACTCTAGATGGCTTCTATGCTCTCCAGCGACTGAAGAGACATGGCGAACGGGTGAGTATGTTGGACGACGTTCCTCATGGTGGCAGTGAGCGTTTAAAGCAGTCTCGAAACGCTCGAGGCTCAGCCAAAGCACACTAAGCCCGACTTGGTGACCGATTCATAAAGAGCACTAGAGATAGTAATACCCGTGGACGCTAGGCCGTAACGGGTCTCGGTGTTGCTAAAACCCTCCAGCGGCCAGCCCTCCCCACCTCCCACCACCCCTCCACACCACGAGCCCCGCCTAGGACAACAGAGCGAGCACGGAGCAGCAGGCAAGCAAGGCGAGCAGCTCGGAGAGAAACGGGCAAAGGGCACGTTGCGACTTCACTGGCGAGGCGTAATGAAAGAACCGTCGAGATGTGGACAATCAGATTCGGTTAGGGTCATAGAGATTTGTCATGAAGAGTATCAGCATGTCGAGGCTCGTCATAGGTAGTACTTAGACAGTTGATATTAGGTAGGTATCTATAGATACAGAAGTACATCAATTGAGACCTCGAATGCCGCGTAACGCGAATAGCGTGGAGCTCAATTGGACGACAAGCTTATGGCCACGGTCTGCGAGATTGGTACTGCATAGAACTCTTCCTCTCTGCCTCGAGCTCAGATACTTCCCGAGAGGGTAGCAGCCGCCATGTGTATCTGTCTGCAGGACTGATATTTTCACCGGTGTGGAGCCCTTCGCCCGGCTTGTGTGCGTGCGTGTATGAGCCGGATGAGCAGCGACGTTGGAGAAGTGCAAGAATGTGTGTTGGCCCTGGGATGTTTCATGCCCAACTTAGGGCTTTGCCCAACTTTGCCCACCCTGAAAATTCAAACTGTTCAACAGATATTCCAAACCATCGTACACCCCAATGACGACTGCGATCGATCGCCCTGTCGTCAAAAATGACCCCCTCGCGACAGGGGGGACAGGAAGAATACAATACGCTTGACATATTCGCTTGCCTGAAAGCAAAGCGTCTCAAACCTCCAACTCCAGCGAATTTCTCCCTTCATAGCGCCTCTCTCATTATCATTCTGATCGAAGGAAGATCGTCCCTCTCAATCATGTGATTAATTGAATCAGAAAGAAGGAAATTTTGTGATTCGTTTCGTTCGTTCGAGATGTCCGTAATTAGTGCACTACCGGGTATCATCACATCATTCTGGAGCAACCCGGTGTTGCCCTTCTTGTGCTCTCCGCACAGTCCTCTGCAAGTGCAGGAGAAACGTTAGTATATATAACGGCCGTCTCGACCTTCATCGAAACCGCACCGACGCGGCAGCACTCCGCTCCTGGATCTGCTGTTCAGTTGAAACGTATAGGTTATCTAAGTATTGCATAGCCGGGGCATCCTTGAGGATCTTCGCAACCTGAATCCCGGCACTAATGAGCTGGAGGATCTAAATGTATCCTAGTTAGTGGCACGCTTTCATTTTACCCTCGAAGAAGATTCCAAATCGTCGTTCTAGCTTATTTTCCACAAGCCACTCTGCAGATATTGGCATCTGGTACTCACATTACGATCGTCTTTGAGCGGACGAGATTGATGTTTTGCAGCATGCCTCATCTCTAACGAGTTTTCCAGGATCGTGACGAACTGCTTTATCTGTCCGTTGTAAAGGACGCGAGCCGGGATCCGCCTCTTCGTTGCTAGGCGTTTCAATAGGTAGACCCATTCGGTCCATTCTCGATCCTGCGGCCGCTCGACCTTTGGTGTTGAGTCAGCTTGCGGTTTCAGGAACAGAGCGGAGCAGAGCATGTCTGCAGAAGATGGCTCGGGCTTATAGGCCTTGAGGCATGGCTCGAGGACAAGTTGCCTCGACAAATAGTGACTTACTGGGCGCATGTCCTGAGTAAGTGGTATGGGAAACTGATATTTCGCAACGAAATCGAATGCGCACTGCGACAGTCGATCGTTGACTCGGGTCAGGACACTATCCTGCTCTTGCACCAAGAGATTCGTCGGTAGATGTGGAAGCTCCCTTTCCTGCATCGCTACATAGTCCGGAGGCGGTCTTGCAAGGAACTGGTGTGGCCCGTCAAACTCATCCCTGTTAGAAGGCCTTCGCTGAGGGCGGCCCCTTGTGCTACCTTTCGACTTGCTTGCTCCTGTGCCGGCGCCATTCTCCAGGCTGTAGTCAGATGCGCTCGGGGAAGCAAGGATATCGTCTACCGGATCCGGAGGGGAGTATCTACCCTGGGTGTCCCAATTCTGCGAACTCATGGTAGTATACGAAGGCTTAGGCACAATCCCTAAATTCCCATATGATTCGGGCGACAACCTTGATGTATAAACCGGCGGATAGGAATATGGGCGCTCTGCACGTCCGGCGAGACCACTGGTCCCTGGTACTGACACCTTCGCCGGCATACCGTACGGCAAGTCTGATCCGGAGGAGTATGTTACGCTTCGAAGGCCAGTGTTATTCGGATGGTTATCAAGCGAGGGTTTTCACGATCATCCTTACCTTGACCCATGATAGCCACCGTCGTGCGTGTTCGCTGGAAAGGGACTGTCATTGTATAAAATACTTCAGGATGTTAGCGTGATGGCCAGTCATAGCAGCGAGATGTGTATGGTAATCGCACCTGCGAGGGGAGTTCCACGGTCCGTTCGACATGGTGGTCTTATACACAAGCTCCTGGGCCATAATGCTTCTCCGGTAGATCTGGCACAACAGAATATCCACGGCCGGAAAGGATAAAGAAAGAAAACAGCAGACGGAAGAAGCAAGCCCACTTCAACCCGGATTAAGTCCTCAGAGATGGTACACTCTGGCTTCTCAGTTACAGACAGGTCTTCCCGGAGATACTCCTCGGCGTGCTCAAAGCTTCCTCAATCTGGGATCCACAGACGCAATATTTATCCGGTGTATACTGGTCGGCCCGTAAAGCGGTGAGAATCAAGAGTTTGGCTGGCCGAGATAGGAACTGGACCGGATGCCTTGACGGATATGGAGACAACCTCTGGAGCAACCACGAGCATATTATGCCAGGTTGGCAAATCCTTTCTGTGGTTATAACAACGTTGAAGGCAATGTGTTCTATCCTCAGTTGCTTTGGAGAAGACAGGTATTCTAGTCCAGTAGTGCCTAAGACCAGACCAAGGTCGAGGCGGCGACGTCTTATGTGGTGAAGTATGCCGCCGAACTTTGCCACTTGACAAGCATGACATTAGACGAGCCTCGCCGGATCAGGGGTCTCCTAGATCCAAGCTGGTTGATGATCGCCCCAGTTCTTCCTACAATCTGGGGCGAGGGTCGCATTACTAAGATAGCCCACATCCACTAACGTATACTCTATCTGGGACTTTGCCGCCCACGGGAATTAAGCCTTCTCGGGCGTCCAGGTACTGGGCGAGGAGGGGCTCGAAATGTTCGCTTGCGTTGCCAATTATGAGCTGGGTGTGGGGATCGACCAGGATGTAAGTCAATTAGGAACAGGCAAAGAACCATAAGACAGCGTCCTAGCCGATCACATTCGGGGATAACCCCGGGGACAGTGGTAGCCCTGCGATTGAACTAATCCAAGCGTCTTCCGTCCGGAGTCAGGTGAATGAGAGGGTGGGAGAGCCAATTGGATGTCAGCGAAGCGATGATGAATCGTAGGGCATCGATTGGGCAGACAGGAGGTTCAGAGGGACGGCATTTTGGTCTGTATTGTTGCCCAAAACATGAGCGGTTTTCCGTTTCGCAAGACACCCGTAGTTGAGGCTGCAGGGTTTCCCCTTGGCCGACGAATAGCGGTGACGATTAATTGGGAATGTGACTGGATTGGGCAGAAATCGTTACACAGAAGCGAAGGCCCAACGGCATTGCTGCCCAGGATAATAGAAGAAGGGTTACAAGTTCCCTTCCAAGGGAGGCCGATGTGTTTCGAAGCACATGCGTGCCCTTAATGAATGGCTGGAGACGAACCGCCTGGTAGAGGCCGTCGGCGAAAGACATGTATTACTTCACATGTTATCATCAATAGCAAATTTATGCTGCTCTGATTCGGCTATACCACAGGACATGATCGGGCGAACAGAGTAATGCACTCGCTCGATGAGCCCTGTCTTAAACCCACACGCCCAGCAATGTGACGTGATCTTAATGGTGCGAGGAATGGAATGGCTGGACATCTGGAAGCTGGCAACCTTAGCCAGCTTGAGAGTAGGTAATGATGGGAAAGGAATTGGTTCGTCGAGTTTGAGTATTCCCATTACACGAGGCCAGGTATAGTATCAAGGGGTATTTTCTGTCAGCTGCCTCCACAGGCCTAGTTGTCACGACGAGAGGTTGAATGAAAGGTAGAGTCCAATAAAAATTGTATGGGATGTGCATAAGTCACTTGCTCCCAGATCGACTTTTAGTAGTGCCCGATAGTATTAAGCATGATGGAGCTATTGGATAGTATCTATTCGCATACAAATTTGTATGCGAGCTTGGAGCGATGCACAGTGGATATGGTGGAGAGAACTAACAGAAAACAGAATGCCCCTGCGTACGGTAACGCTGGTAATGTGGAACCCACGGTGGCTAGACGCCCGAACAGTGAAGCTAGTACCTCGTACGACCTTCCCTGTCTATTATTAGCACGCTGGGCGTATGTACGTAATTACATTTATGAAATGGGCATTCAACAAACGGTTTCCATAAGCTGATTTGCCTCGCATACACCAATAGCATCGTAGCCTTATTAGTCCGAAGCAGCTGCGCTTCTTGTTAGAGGCTACCCAGGTAGTAAACATAACTGTATATACTAACGTGGACTAAAATACCATTGGATATACAGCCAACGTTTCTGAAAGCCTCTCTTTGTGATTGTCAACACGTCATCTTTATCGAGCCCAATCATCTCCTCTGTCCGGCGCGGTCAAGCTCACCTACGGTTTCCGTCCTCACCATGTCAGAGCCATAGAAGATCTCCATATATGTTGACAACCAGATAGCGCGATTTAGTAGCTTCTGCGATGACAAGCTATCTACCTACCTAAATAGGTACCTGCATACATACTTTAGCCAATAAGATAGCTATAAAGCAGAAGATACGCCGCTTGTAACCCTTGATCGATCTATGACGTTGTCTCGAGTTATCGGGCTGCTATAGGGCTTTCCTCACCTGCGTCCAACCCAAGCCGCCGTCCTCACAATCCTGGTTTCCTAGACTGTTCCATCATGGCCGGAGGAGGTCACAGCCCGAGAATGGTCGGGAAGTCTTTCAACTTACATAGCGAATGCGTCGACAGCAGTGTTAGTCTCCGCTTCAGGCATTGACGGTGCCTGGGCTTGTCCGGGTGAGCCTAGCAAAGGTACGCTTTGGCTATCGAAAAGACCGTGCGCTAAAGTGTAGCTACTGCTTCCATTGGAAATGTCACGTCATATGCTTGCTGTTCTGGACGACCCATCGTCCTGGTAGAACGGACCGGTCGCACTTCGCGGCTCCGGGGCCCGGGAAGATCAAATTCCCTCTCCCAACTTAGGTAGATACCCGCTCAAAATAGTGATGCCGGAATGGTAGGAAGGTCGAGACAACGTCTTGGCCTAATTATCCGCGAGTACAGTAGAATCCCTTGTTCTATTGTTAGGACGGGTCCTCAGAAACGGGCCTCTGAGAGACTTCCATTTATAGGTATTATCTTATGCCACAATTACTACGAAATAATAGATATACGAACATCACGGATCGGACTGAATCATGTAGGATGTCCTACCTAAATGTCTTGATTAAAATAGCGTACGCTATGCTGTGCGATAGGGAGGTGAAGTGGTAAAGTATTGGGATCCGCTGAATAAGAAAACATGCTAACAATAAAAGAAGTATTTACTGTATTGACCTGAAATTTTAATCCCAGCCGCTCACGTACCATCAAGCTGCGATATCGACTACTATTGCAAAAAGGCAAATGTCAACAATACGCCGTACCACGTGATTCCGCTTATCGTACGCTTAACTCATGATAGCTTACGGCCACCTCTCACTCGCTACACAAGGAACTACATAACCGGTAGAGCTGAGGTATCGTGCATCACCTCTATATTAGTTTTGACCGAATTTATCGACATAATACGGTATTGCAGAACTTCCCAATCCGGCGGCCTCGACGATGCTAGGGCTGACCCGAGCTTTTGTGTGACAAGTCTTTCCACCAGTGATACCTCGAACTTGGGTTAGGGAGAGGCATTCCCAACATCGAGCTCATGCTTATGTATGAAGAGATGGGTAGGCGGCAAGGAGATTCATTCTTACATAAGTCGCTGCATGTTCCACCCTGTCTCACGATATGACTGCGAATGTACGAATGTCACTTGCAGGTGGCGTAGTAGAGTTCACAGCCACGCTTGGGCTGCCCCCCGTTATTCGTATCCGTAAGCTGTAGACGTTCTGGGAGAGCTCACAGTTACACAAATGGAACTGGCGGCACGAGTAAGTAGCCTTGCATGGCGCTCCATTTGGGTCTCACAATTTCGCGATCACTTTCCATCCCGTATAGATGGGAGAAATATCCTTGCCTGGGTGGCACCGACAGATAACTGCTAGCAAGCCCAACGCCAGTCTTGAAGGGGTGAGCGCGAACTGGGCTTATGATGTTTTCGCAAAACTCTGTCACTATGGAGCCGATCTTTGTGATTCAACGCCAGCGCAAGTTCCATCGCAGATCCAAAAGAGGTTGCCTAATTTGGTCAGTACCCTCAGCTTCCGTGGGACTCCTCGGCGCCCAGCTCCTTTTCGATGTTATGGATCGCATTAAGCGGCTAGCCGCTACGACGTGCTCTCCCCGCCGCTTCTAACAGATACGTGTCTGAGTGATGACTAATGTCGGAAGACCATAGTAAGCGAAAGCATATACGATGTGATGAGCAGAAGCCGTTATGGTAGGTGCCTATGCAGTCGTGTGTATTCGAACCCAAGTCTTTCCCTGGGGACGGCAGATGGCCACGGGTAAAGATGTCCCGCGACACAGTATTTTCCTCAATGTTTGCTCTAGAACCGTGTCACGCTCTGCGAGATACCTAACTGACATGTCACATAGTTCGTATTGTCTAAAGCACGGCGCAGAGTGTCGCTACTCGGACAGCGATGCCACCCCCAGCCCCATCGGAACGCCACGGCACACTGATTCCGGATCTGACGTCGGAGAGCCGAGCGCGTCGCTGCTAGATCCGAGCCGGAAAGACCAGTTCACCGGCACTTCGTTCAAACTGCCGGACAGATCCCGAGACCTCTTCAATTTATTCGCAAGTACGAAGGTGTTATACACTACTCGGGTTGAAAGAAATCCGAATTCGTTCATGTGAGCAACCTCGCCACGTCGAGGCAGGCCAGGAGATTAATGCTTCAATATAGCGTGCACAGAGCCATGACGCATCCGGGCTTTTTACATGCAGCACTTCTTATGACAGCCCTCCATTGGGCTTGGGAAACTGGCGAGTAAGTTCATGAGTTCATGAGTATCCTGTTCTCTTGGCGCACTACCGCATTGGCTTGCAATATGCTGCCTCATTCTAAAATCCCAGGACTGCACTTCAGGGAGGGAAGGCCGCGAAACACCATCAGGTATTGACTCATCCTCGGATGACAGTGCAGAGCGGTTCCGGATACCATACCTCTATCATAGACTCCAGACAATCCGGTTCGTGAACGAGCAAATCAAAGATCCCGTTACCGCTACACATGATGGCACTGTGGCTGCTGTCGCAACTCTTGCTCTTGTGGAGGTACGTGTGGCAGTGTGTAAAGGAGAGTTTCATGGCTTGACGGTTGCTAGAATGCACTTGGATCAACCGACACGGTGGCATCTCATCTTCGTGGATTGGCCAAGATCAAGCAGCTTCAAGAGCCAGTAAGGAGACCCACAAGAATGGGACTTGTTCAGCGGATGATTCTCATGTAAATGCCCTGGACCATGTCATTGGCAACTGCCAAACTAATGACTATTGTAGGGCAGCACGAACTGTAACGCGTCGATCGGTTCGGGACATCGTCGAGATTAATAGGACGGACTCGGTACACCAGTCTCTGGTCATCTCGCTGCTGCGGGCAACACTTCGGCCGATATATAGCGTTTTCACGCTCAGTTCCTCGTGCGACTGGGGTGAGTCGCTTCCAGAAGTACCGGCTAAGAAGACACCACGTTCGAAAGAAGAGGACAGCAATATCGTAACACCATTGAGACCAGTAGACTGTAGCAGGTCCGGTTTCATGGCCTGCTATTTCTACCTTTATGTAATATTGAGGGAAGAGAGGGTCGATTCCTTCATACTGAACTGGTTCATCGAACAACTGCTGATTGACGTCCACCGTACCGAGCTACTCATGCAGATGGGCCAATACAGCCAATCCCTATGGTTTTGGTCTATTATGTTCGGTGCATGTATTACAACGGCGGGGAAGACAGACTCGTCCCTCGAAGACGCTCAGATGAAGTTGGCGAGGGATGAATACCTGGACAAGATCAACATGGCGAGCCAGGTATTAAGAATCAAGACCTGGGAAGACGCCAAGGCTGTATTAAGACTCTTTGCGTGGGAAGATGAATTTGACGGGGAACTAGAGCTCAAGGCTATTTGGGAAGAATCCGTCTGGGCCCACCAGGGACGAGCCAAAAGGCCTGGCGCTGGGAATGTGGATTTGCGCGATGTTCGAGCTTTCTGGTGACGACCGTGGGGAGATGGAATGGAAGTGTAATTACAACGGATGCATATACCTTCTTCAACTTCTCGAGTCAGGTTAAGCTACACTACCTGTCTCTTTCGTTGCCCGTAACAACGTGCCAGTTAAATAAGCCAGCGAGGCATTGATGATAATTGCTCCGGGGGCTATCAACAAGGACATGGAGGTAGTCGGCCGTTGGTAAGCCACTCCAAGCCGTCTAGACCTAGAAGCTGGTTTAGAAAGCCTTGTAATAGCGTAACTAACGCGGCTACATAGCCCAAAGCCTGCGTTCGTAATGTTCAGGACATCGTAGAATGTCGGGATGCGACCCCGCAAAGACGCAAGGCTTTCTTTCTTGGCGGATACTGTCTTTCGTTCAGCATCTTCACTTAGCGGCATCGTGGGTAATTGCTGATGATGTCCATGCGTCGGGTCAATCGGGATTGGAAGTCCAACGCGAACTGGTGGCACATGGTGTGGACTGCGGACTTACTCACATAGCAATACTCGCTTGAGGCATGAAAGTACCGGTTTTGTGGCTGGCTGGCTAAGCCCTTTTGCATAGAGTAGCGACGAAGTTATTTTATGTGTCACCGACTTTGTTGTCTACATTAGTCGGCAGCCACCAGCAACGTTGGGAGTAGTTGTTACACTGGTCGCTACTTCGTAATTGCACTTACTCCACATTTCCAATTCACACTTTCAAAAGAGAAGAAAATTTGATGCAGTCCATGACGTTTTCAATGAGTGACCGACTGCCTTGGTGAGATTCCAGACGGGAATCCCCAGATGTTTTCCCCCATTTCAAAGATTAATGGGATGAGTTGGGACTGCAATGCTGTGTTGGCTCTGCAGCCATGGGCCCTTGTCACGTCTCAGCACGCTGCATATATCAGGTTCGATAGGCTGTCAATCAATTTACAGCCCCCCACATGGTCTGCGACGGTGTTCTTCGAATCAAGGAATAAACGAGTGACTGACCACGCCCCGACTGCCAACTCAGACTGAGCCTATTGCAACTGCAGGAGAAAAGGGCCAGCGCAATGGCCTAAAGACTGGAAAACACATCAGAGGGAAGGAAGCAAAGGGAGGGAAATGAATGGACAGAGCAGAAACCTGATGGGGGACCGGGCGTCCATCCTCAACGAATCATTGTCGATGCGATGGATCATTGCAAGGGCTTCTGAGCGGGGAATCGGCGACAAGTCTTGCCTGTCTGCATGCCACGACAACACGCTTGTCATCCAGTCATCCAATGCGTAATTTCCATTGCCTAACCCCCTGTTCGTTTCCTGCGTATGGCAACAATAAAACCCTCATATCCCCTTTCCATGCCCAACTTCGATCTTTCCATCTTAGTTTTCAGCCCAAACCAAAGTATTACTGCCCAACGACATCCCCGACCCGACCCATATTCCTCTACACCGATCTTGTCTCAAGTCAAAACACATGACCTTCTACTCCATCCATTGCACAGGAACCCACATGCTTTATACCCAACCCAACAACAGGCCGTGCTTTTGAATTATTATACCCAGGATCATCTGTACGACATCTTACATACACACCGACAATCTTCTTACCACAAGGTCTCGTCCAGAGAAGAGAGAAACCACTTCCATTCCGCAAGGACACTATCCAGAGTTGCCCATCAGGATTTCATAGCCCACAGGATCCATGGCGGCCATGGTTGCTTCGCACCAGGACTCGATGTCCAACTACAACTCATTAGACATGGACGACGTCCAGACTCCCGCGAGGTATATTGCATTAATTTCCATTTCTACCGGGTCTTCAGGTTGCTTTACTGTATGCTCATGTATCGCAAACGTCTTGTACTGTACTCAAATTCGTTCGAGTATTGGCAAGTGCTCTGCTCTCCTAGCTGCCGAGGACCATTTACTACTCCCATGGAATCCAGTTCAAGGAAAGGAGCCATCATAGGAACCCGTGGACAAGGCAGGACCGCACCGTGGACCCATACCTTGGGGATTTCTTCACCGGAGTTATCAGTTCTGAGGCTCAGCAATCTGCGAGCGGCTGGCTACGACCGGCTAACAAAGCCGACACTCAGAGGAGCTGAAACAGAAAATTTTGAGCATTGCTCTGATATGACGGTGAGTATTGCCCGAACGATTAGTGTGACAAGCAGCATACCGTCCAGATATCGTCGAGTCTACTTAGCGGACTACTTGGTGTCGTTTCCGTTCAAGATATCAGCCCATGGATCATACCGTTCGCGCCAAGGATTTTCAGAACCAGGATGTTTGCCAAGGGCCTCTTATGCCGACCGTTTGGACCACCAGTTTTTGTGCAGGTTTTCTGGCCTTCCAAAGTCGAGTGCTCTTGTTTCCGCTGTATTGCTTCGCATATTCGGTGGTAATGTAGAGTAGGTAGACTTTACCGCGCCTGGAGGATCCAACGTTCTTCATAATTTCGTATTCCGGCCTACCAATCGTTTTGCTCAACCCAGCCCGGACCCATATACCATGAGTGATTGCATCCAGGATTCTATTTCTCCCCAGTAGGCATGACGTTTTCTGTTCGCCGATTCCATGGAGCGCATCCACCAACGGAAGTGCGCAATTGATCTTTAACCGCAGTACGTATACCTCCTGCCAACGTTTTCGGCCTAGACCCTTTGTTTTCTCGCGTCGTGTCAACTAACCACTGGTTGTTTCCTGCATCAACAGACATTGTTACCTGGATCCTGGTCTTGCCAATGGATGTTTTATTTGAATACGCTTGCTTGCTTCTGGTTTTGTTTTAGTCATTGGCCCTCCTGGACTTTCCTGGACATGTATTCCGGATCAGCCGAATGCTAGCCCTCGGAAAACGCCTCGTGGAGCTCGTCCTCTGGGACATCCGTCTTGGTTTGTACACAGTAGCCCCTTTTTATGTTATGGCTGAGAACTAACCAATGTGATTACAGGAACAAAGTTGTGCCAGACGGAATCGCATTTCATTTTGTTTTTATGTTTCGGAGCTGATTGATTTCGCCCGCTGGGTAGTGGAAAACAGTACACTAACCTAACCTCAGTGATTACAGCTCATATTCCCAAGGAAACTTGCTCTCTACTACCAGTGGACCTTTTCTTTATTCTCAGACAGGACATGCGGACCTTCACGGTTCAGTATGGGATCCGTCAACTGAAGGTACACAGAACTTCAACGGCCAGGAAGAATTCCATTATACATATGGCCAGATGGCCCCCAGAGGCCAAGGACAGGACCAAACGGAGACCGTGGATGACATGTCGAGCAAATGGATTGCTTCGGAACACGCACCTGCTGTCGCAGAGCCAATGCGACGAATCAGCTCACGTAGCTCCTGCGGAAGCCACAAAAACAGGACTATTAAGGCCTCTTCACGTAAGAGCCGACCAAGAATCGTTTCTACCACGTCTCAAAGTTCCCAGATGTCAAATTTTGACATGACAGGTAATGCCCAGATGGACGCGTATCTCCTTCCGGAATCGGATGCCCACTCGGTTTCTTCCCAGATGTTTTATCCGACGCTCCCCATGAGCGCAGGGTTTCCAGCCGATGGATTGCCATACTCTCCCGCTGTTCTTGCGCCAGGCATGACGCAGCAGCACATTGACCCCAGCCACATGCAATTGAATTTCGATGCAAGTCTTGCAGGTAATTCTCCTTCAACCTCGTGGGGTTCTCTCAGCCCAGTGGAATCGCGAATCTCTTCTCCTGGAATTCCTGAGGATGCGTCCTCCTGGTCGATGCCCTTGGGGACTTCCCCAGCACACACCAATAACTCTTCGCCAGTCATGAACGGCATGTCGCCTAGGTACGTTTCGACGAAAAGCGCTAGGGACGATGGAGATTCTGACATTTATGATCCCTGCAGCCTGGACCGGCAGATGTGCATGATGTCCACGGAAGATGCTAATGGAGCTGTTCTCAGTGAGGACGCATTTGTCTTGCCCCCTTCCTTTACTCGTCGTACCAGTGGCGAGGGTGAATCTTCTGCCCGGGATCACCCCTTGTACCGGAACGCATTTCCCCAAGCGGATGGACTATTCCACTGCCCATGGGAAGGCCAATCAGGCTGCAACCACAAGCCTGAGAAGCTGAAGTGCAACTATGAGTAAGTACTACCGATCGCGTAGAGCTTTCCCCCTTTCTTCCATCTAACGTGATCCAGCAAATTCGTCGACTCTCACCTCAAGCCCTACCGATGCAAGATGGACTCCTGCGAGAACGCCCGTTTCTCGTCGACTGCCTGTCTCCTCAGACATGAACGGGAGGCCCACGCTATGCATGGCCATGGCGACAAGCCTTACCTATGCACATACGAAGGATGCGACCGAGCCCTCTCCGGAAACGGATTCCCGCGCCAGTGGAACCTTAAGGACCATATGAGACGCGTACATAACGACAATGGAAGCTCGCTTAATATGAGCGGATCTCCTCCGTCCGGACAGGCTGCAAGCTCCCACTCGACCAAGGGTCGAAAGAGGAAGAACAAGGACACCCTGGAGAGTGGCTCCAGCAGCCGAAAGCACTCTTCAAGATCCGCACAGGCTGCAGACGTCGCTGCCGCTATCAAGGCAGTTGAACAGCCCATGATCAATGAGTGGAACCAGCACAAACAAGCCCTCCAGAATTATCTCCAGGAGTATAGCGTCCCGGATGCTTTCGAGCACCTAGAGCACCTCGTTGCTGCTAGGGACCACTTGGAAGCCATGGGGAAGATTACCCAGAAGCTCCTTGGGACCAGGAAGACCCATGCCACCCAAGAGACCTTTAGACGGTCTTATGGGCATGCATCTGGCTGAATGAAGAATGTAAGTTTCGCAGGCCCCGCTCATGAAATTTCTCCATCCTGAATTCGAAGCTGACGAAATAGATAAGAGATCAAGATGGAGCCATTCATACGACCCAGGATTCCTTGAAATAAAACCCAGGAATGCAAGTGCAAACCCATAACCGCCGCGGGTCAGGGGACCCGTCGGCTACCGGCTACGCTTCGCGACAACCTTGGAAAATGCCACTCAACGCCGAGCCCGGCGCATGGACCCCAGGGACATCGGACGTAGGTCTGTCAATCAGACGCCTCCCACGGATTTTTGAAAGCCACGGAAACGCCAGGACACGCCGGGACACGCCAAGGAGATGTTGGTTCCGGGACGGCGGGAGCCATGCGAGCATGCCAATGCCGCATGTGACTGAACGCCGCCTGCTACGGCCCGTGCCGAACGAATGCTACCGCAACCCCGCCTAGATGGCTGGTGGTTGGCGAGACTTAAAAAGTTCACAACTTTTGTGATGTGGAGGGATCCTTTTTTTTTTTTTTTTTTTTTTTTTTTTTTTTTTTTTTGCGGATAGATAGTGGTTCTGAACAACCGTGTTTACTTTGTGTAGTTTTAGTCGTTATAGAATTGTCATCATTAAATACGTCCGTAGTTGATGGGTCCTCGTGTTTGTTACTCGCTCGGGCTGGACAACCCGCCGGTTGACTCCAAGCGACCTCTTGCTCCCTCGAGGCCTCCTGCGGCGGGCTTGTTTTGCATGGCGACTACCTGCCTAGTGTAACCAAGAACAGCCTTCAAGTGTGCAAGGCTGCTACACTATGGCTGATAAGGCTAGACGGGGCTAACGTTGGCATGCTTGACAGAGGACGGGTCCTATAACGGGGTGGCGTCTTAGCAGTAGTAATAACTGCGAGCCCGCTGTTGTCCATGTCACGATCCGTATAGGAAGAAGCAGGCTCTCGGCCCATTGAGCTAGATATTGCCGTGGACCGTTATTCGAAGATCGTTACGTATATATCCACGTCTGCTCTTCGTGATTATATATATTCACTTACCACCGAGTCGCACCAAGTATCACCAGCCACAGAATATTCGTCACTTTCGTGCCATCATTGGCTAGATATCTCATACGACAACTATGGGGTGATGTCTGGACGCGGGAGGAAATTCTTTAGGCTTTGAGGAGTTCGGGGGCCCTGTATGGACCGCCCTCATCACACACGACGACGGCCTCGGGCGTCTGTCTATCCCCAATTCCTGCAACTCTCCCTTGATCTCCGTGCGGGCAGGTCCGGGTGGGAGAGGGAAACTAACTATCTTCTATATACCACAAGTCCGAACAAACGCGCCTTTCGCAGTACATGTATTCGCTAAGAGGGGCTCGGGCCGGTAGCGACGGGGACGGAGACAGGCGCCGCCATCCATCTTTCCGCTTTGGAAGACCCCTGATAGATACACACAGGAATGGTGGTCCCGCCGTATACTCTCTAGATCGGAGGCCTTGATGAATGGTGGCGCATGATAGCAATAGAGGGCTTACGCATTCCTAAGCCGCCTGAGCTAAGGTATTCTATTCGGTTATTCACATATATTCCTACTGCCACAACGTTCGTAACAGTGCTATTACCCCTGTTCCCCCCACGTATCGTGAAGAACTCGGCTATATCTAAGGCTGGATTGTCGGCACTCGAGTTGGCCACGAATGATATATTCACGAGGCCTTTACACATTTCGGTTGTTATTGGGCCGTCCCCTGAAGCTGAATAATCAGGCCCCTATGCGCCGTCAACGAATGCAAGAATCATATGGTAGAATGGTATGATAATACCCGCATTAACGATCATATCCGCGTGGTCTTGGAACATTCTCTTTCCCAAATAGCATCCCAAGTGACCGTGGAAACCTTCAATGGATTATTGATACTTCGTGGTACATCCCCCCCACCCCTGATGGATGGCGTATTCATAAGAATGCTGACCTTACTCCTCCACTCAAGTTATCGATTTATCCATCCATTATGGACACGGATGAGCTCTACTAGTTTCTATTCTAGCTACATACCATGGCTTACCACTCGCCACGCGGCCGTCAAGCACATGGCTAGCATACTCCTGGTTAGCGTGCTTCTATATCGCTTGCGGCGACTCGCACACAGGGACCACATCCTTAGGGGTATTACCAAATGCTCCCGCAGGACCGAAGCCACGACTCAACGAAGAATCCTGATGTTTGGGACTGCGGGCGACGGACTTGCGCATGCTTCAGCTCCTGCCGATCCGTTCGCAACCCCGAGAGGGCGCGCTAGTAAGAGATTCGAATCGCTCGGATTGTTTTTCTAGGAGTGCCAATTTCCCGTCCTCAGCCTACATAATAGTCCAGATCGCTCGTACGGTAGCTGACATCTTGGACCTTCCCTAAGGGCGATCTGATAGGGATGGTTACTCAAGCCGACACTTGGCATGCTCGTTTGGAGAGGATTAGGCTATATTAGCCAGACAGCATGCTTTTACTCTCAGTAGACACCATCTCTGGTTGATGGTCGTTGCAGCTGTTCAGCCTCATGCTGTTCATGCCCTTCTTAAGAAAGGGGGGTTTATGACCCACGGGTTACCGCTCAAGCGTGGCCGCTAGATGTCATGACTCGGAACGCACATGGGATACACCGAGATCCGACTGGTAATGTAGCTCAAGGCTCCGGGCCCGAGGTCTACGATATCGCTGATGTTGGCTGGGCCTGGTGGAGCGTTTAAATTCCACCCGGTAGTAGTTGCATTAGCCCCGGTAGGCATTCCAGATCCTCGGGTACCCGGAACGGAGATAAAAAACTTAATTCAGCTCGAGACACCCCGTATTTGTGTCCTTGTAGGATTAGTTCGCTCGGATTATACAGAAACATTCGGCTTCTTAAAAGGGAGTCGGGGCTGATGAATACGTCTAGAGTAGCCAGCCGGTTATTCCTAGCGGACCGTTAAGCCTCCTCCTCTACCGAGACCTGCTATCCTACCTAGAAGGCGTCTTGCTGCTCCCGATGTGGACAGTATGCTTGGTACGTCCGCCTATAGAGGGCAAATTTGGAATGATGGCATGGACTGAAATGGCACCAACCTTTGCGCTGACTTGAGCTGTAGGCCTTGAACGTCCCAAAACGCATAATAGAGAACGTCTTTGAAGTTTCCACAAATCCTAAGAAACGTCTATATAGGCATACGTCCTCTGACGAAGCCATTGCATACATAGCACTTACCAGTACTTTGCGATCAATTACTCGTACTGATACTGATAGAATTTTGGTAACAGACTAGCGGCGTAGCGAGCTGCGTTGCGCTGCCCGGGTAGACGCGTGCTCTAGACACGTCCTAGAAGGTCCACTATAAGCTTTGACCAGTAGCCTCCCCGGGAGGAGCCGCTGTCACGATATACTTGAATGGAGTATTCGACCGCATCTCACGGTTGGCGCGGCAGACTATGACGCTGGTCGAAGCGTCATACCGGTGCGATAAGTGAAGTTGTATTGATGGGTTAGGGTACTTGTTGACGCCATGCATGCAATAGGCACAATAAGTTAAGTGGAGTGAGCTGCCATGACGCTTGCTTGGGTTTAAGTCGCGAGGGCTTCTCTTAACCGCACCCTCCAGAAAAGCCCTGGTTGGTCTACTGGAGTATGGGATAGCAACCTCCACAGCTTTTACTTGCCCCTAATGGAAATCCGTGAGATGTAAGCGTCATACTCTTTATATGATGCAGAGCTAAGCTGCCGCTCATGATCGTATCAGTAAGTGCAGATGGGTCAGTGACAACGATGGGTTTCTGCCGCTAGCAGTCACATCCAGCGGAGGGCCATTGGTAGCTTCGATCGGCAAATTCTAGCGTGACAATAGGGGGTTTTAATATATAATCTTAGCGTGAATCGTCCTTCTCGACTTTCCCTCTCTTCGTCTGCCTTTTGACAATTCGGGGGTCCTGCAAGTTGTCCCACAATTTAACGCTAGCACTGATAAATCCCCCCATCGAAGTATTATCTACGACGTCAGGACTTCCCCATCCCCTTCCTTTGCGCACTAAACCCCAAGTATCGGCCGGGACACGTGCTTTCGACCGATAGATACAAAACGTATGATGACCTCTACGTCTTCATAGCTATACGAACTCACTCGCTGGACACACTTAAAGCTTTGAAGGAACGGTTTTAGGCGTCTTCTGCCCTCTTTCTCTCCTTGTACCATTCGTTTATGGTATTTATTCTAGCCTACATAGGTACTTATATCTCGTATCGGAAAGCTTCCTGGCCACCGCAACCCCGGCGCAAAAGGATGTAACGCCTGCTCATTCGCTCCTTGAATATAGCACTAGCCCAGAACACATTGGCTTATCTGAGCTCCTGGCAACCGGTCCTCCTTGGCCCAGGTCTCCAAGTTATTCGGGGGAGCTTCCTCCTCGTTTAGGTTCACCGACGTGAGGCTGTCACCTTGAGCATCTCGCCAATGCACTTGCAACCTTTCCAGGCAAACATCGTTGGAGGTCTTTGGGCGCCGCATCGTCTTGCAACTATAGCTGGATGAGACATATTCATGTCCTCACTACAGATAGACATACGGCCGTCGAGCATTCACCACTTTTCGGGAATTTCCAACGCCACAATACCGCATTCATACTCTGCGGGGCCCGACACTCCCGTCCCAAACCCTACTGGGACGGAGGAGCCGTCGTCAGCCTCTCGACTACTTCTGAGCGCCGTTGAGGACGCTCGGCAGATCGTCAAACTCGTTCAATGTCGAATATGTTCCAAAATCCTTCACGAGCCGACGACGCTGCCCTGTGGGCATAGTTTATGCAGGCATTGTGTGCCTGAAACTTATGTCAGAAGCAACATATCGTGGCCGGCAACGGCCAGCCGGCTTCAAGGGTTTGAGTGCCCCTTTGAGGACTGCGAGAGAGAACATGCCCTTGATGATTGTGCCATCGACGTCATATTAAACAAGGTATTAATAATCGTCAGGGCGGCCATAAAGCTGGACCGAGACGTAACGGAGCCACAAGATGTATCGACGCACATCGCAGTGCAAGATCCATGGGCTGCCGCTGGGATTTCCTCGCTGGAGGAGAGGCAACCTGAGTCAGTGATGTTGAGAGGTGGGCGCATAGCGGCGACCTACACCATGGCAGAACTCGGAAATTTGGACTATAGCGCCGAGGTCTCCTACGCACCGGTTGGCGCTCCTGAGGAAACCGTCAAGCAAATCGATAATGCGGTGCTCACAAGGTTAAAAGACTCGACCCGAGCAGAGATAGATTGCCAAGTCTGCTACGCCATCTTCCTTGACCCGATAACTACGGCATGCGGCCATACGTTCTGTAGGACATGCATTCAGCGTGTGCTTGACCATTCCGACCTATGTCCAATCTGCAGACGTCGTCTGTGGATCCAGCCACAAGCCGCATCTCACAGGCTTCCGTCGAATAAACGCCTGGTAAAAATCATCAACGGTTTATGGGCCGACCAGGTCGCACTTCGTGCGCATGTCTACAGGTTAGAGCAAGAGGCCAACTATAACGGATTTGATATCCCGTTGTTCGTCTGTACCTTTTCCTTCCCGCATATGCCGACATTCCTCCATGTCTTTGAACCCCGTTACCGTCTCATGATCCGGCGGGCAATGGAAGGCAACCGGACCTTCGGTATGGTTCTCCATACTCCCTCCTCAAATCCTGGGGAACCCGAGTTCGCGGAAATCGGAACACTGTTGCGCATCATCAACATCGAGTACTTCGCAGATGGCAGGAGTCTCTTGGAAACCCATGGTATATCACGCTTCCGGGTGACCAGACATGGAGAACAGGACGGCTATGTCGTCGCTAACATTACGAGGATTGATGATATCAGCTTGGCGGAAGAAGAAGCCGTAGAGGCATATGAAACAGCGCGATATGCCGTCCGGAATCTGGCCTTGCGGACAGACATCGCAGACGCAGATCCGGGACACCCCGAGCGGCCAGAGGCAGCTCGCTCACCGCCGGCACCGATATCCCTGGACGATCTAGACGCGATGTCGACGCGCGACTTGGTCGATTTCGCCGTTGACTTCGTAACGAGAATGCGGACACGGAGCGTCCCCTGGCTTCTACCGAGAATAATCGCCATCTACGGGGAATGCCCGTCAGATCCAGTACTATTTCCTTGGTGGTTCGCCAGCCTGCTGCCGGTCAAGGAAGACGAGAAGTATAGGTTGATGAGCACCACGAGCGTCCGACAGAGAATGAAGATCTGCTGCCGGTGGATCATTGAGTGGGAGGCAAGCAGATGGTTAGTATCTTCGTGACCCTCAACCCCCTGAATCGGCTTTCCTCCTTGGGTAATATCATCCCTCATTCTTACCATATCCCATTCCATGCCTCAATATGACGCAGCACCGCCGCCGCGAATGTCCAGGGATTGTAGAAGAAGCCGATGTTTTAGGTCACTAATTCTGACCGATTATTTGCTTTTCAGGACGCTCAATGACTGTTCGGTCTTATGACAAGCGGTACTTATCCACCTCGCCGTCGTGGCAATGGCGGTTGTGTGGATTGGCAACCAACATGACACTATCTAGGTTATTTATCACCGGCCCACGAGATTTAAGACAAGCCGTGACGGCAGAGATCTCAGTTTCATATTATCACGCGATCGTCCTTATCGTGCTAGTGATGCGAACGTTTCAGCGTCGATTTCCCCTATTACTGATGATACCAAGACGGGCAGATTTTCTAGCAAGTGGATACGCTTTCCGGTTTACATTACCTACATTTGGACCGAGATTACTATGAGACGGTAAAGGGAGGGGCTGGCTTAGGATTGAGACGACACTGTATAGAGAGTACTGATGTGCCATAGGTCGAGAAGCTGCTCTTGTCTCGAAGAAGAATGATCCTCACATACCTACTTTCTAACCGAGGCCCGGCATAGGAGAGTTGATGATAATTAATCCAATCAAGGCCTGACCTGTATCTGCACTTGGTTGGGTTATCCCCCCTCACAGCATTGCGACTCCTTCCTCAGGTCCTACCCACCCTCCCTGATTTCCAGCCTACGTGCAACCCAGAGGCTCGAAAACCCCGACGTGATGTAGTCAGTGACGCGGCTGTGCGACTCTACAAACCCCGCCGGGATCCCTGGTGCCTGTATAGAAGACAGTAATAACAAAGCCCAAAACGACAGCAAAAGGCATACAACGCTGGGGATTCGCTGGTCGCCGACCCAACCACTACCTATTCTGGCCCCTATCGGGTTTACATGCTAGGGGCGATAAGAGGGGACGCGATCGCGAGTTCTCCTGACCGTATGGCCATGTCTGACAGACAGAGCTGTGCGATATTCCGCTTATACGTCTGTCTACCCCGCAGCTCGCCCACTTCGTTTATGTTATTGCATCTTTTCCTTACGTAGTAGACAATGTCGAATCAGCAGATCGAAAAGCGTCTGATGAGAGATCTTAAGGAGGGCGTCAGTGGTGGGTAGACTATCTTGGTTGTTGGGGCTCTTCTGTTTCCCTCTCTCACTGTCTTCTTCCCTCATACCGAACCGCCAGCCCCCGGCATAATGGAGCATAATGGAGCATAATGAATCCGCCCTTCCGAGCGGACTGACAAGGAGACCAGGCGCTCGCTCACGAAGCGCGCCGCCGAAGGGGGAGGTGTTGGTGTCGCGCCAACACATCGTTGTCGTGAGTAGTTCCTTGCGGTTGTCTCCGGGGGGGGGGGATCGACCCTGCCCTAGGCTATCTATGTTCAAGGAAGGAAAGCGAAATCGGAAGGGAGAAGAAGCGGTGGACAGGCGGAATAAATAAAGAGAATATGCCCTATTTCCCCGAAATACTGGTTCTCAGGCATATACCATCTATTCCTGACTATTTTGGCACTGAGGTGAGCGGGTCAATATCCATGATGACGTGCTTCTACTAGCTGGCGAGAGGGTGTCTCGCAGGGGACTATTACCACTAATATCCCGACCGAGAACAGGTGGGAATCCTGATATATCGGAGCAGCACTGTTTGTTGTAGTCCTCTTAATAAGCTGTCGCTGGCTGTAATTAATCACCGATAGACTTCTCAACGTAGCTGGGAACGGGGATAGGGGCTCTTTTTCATCTGGTTTCTATTGGGTATCTTTCCTTGTAACCGTCTACTTATAATAAGCGCACGATCGGCACGCGGGTCAAATCAAAACAACGAAAGGACACCGCCACCCCCGAGCCCTCTCTTGGTGGTAACCGAAGGCAAGGGCTCGGAGTCGCTATGAAAACGGTGATGCGAGGCCGCCTCTTAACACAGATGTCGCGACAGCCGCTAATAAACCAAGCCGCTGAGTTAGAGTAACTGACGAGGACAACCTCCTATGAGGGTTGCTGCTCGGCCGGCGCAGAGTTGCTGGTTTCTGTTGAGGGCTTTGCTTCCTCGCTCGCCACTTCTTTCATCGCCACGTCCTCGTCCGGTGGCGCGCTACTTTGGTCTACCCCGTTGGTCTTGGCTAATGCGCCGTAGATGAACTTCTCAAGTCGCTCATACGCCTGGTCGAGGTCATCGTTCATGATAATGGCATCGTAGAAGTGGGCGTCGTTCTTTAACTGCTCGATGTCGGCAAGGGCATTCTCCATCGCCCCCTGGATCTTGTCTTCTGCCAGATCTCCAGCTTTCCTCAGCCGAGATTCTATCTCTCCGGGGTTGGGCGACGAGATGAAGACAAAGCGCGCAGAGTAGCCATTAGCCTTAACCATTTCGCAGCCCTATCATCCAACGGTTAGCTATATGTCAGTGGAGGCGAAGCCGAGCTAAGTGCATACCTCGCGATCTAATATGATTAGGGGAATCTTCCCGGACTCCACCAAAGCCTCGGCCGACTTTCGGCTCGTGCCATAGTCAAACCCATCTCGACTTCCGAATTCCAGGAAGTAATCGCCATCTATGATCGCATTAAAAGTTTTGGAGTCGACAAAGTGGTAATCCTGACCGTCGACCTCGTCCTCCTCCGGGCTTCTTGTGGTGTGCTGTATCACTTTCTCAAAGACGCCTTTCTGTCTCTCCAGGAGCATATTGGTCAACGTGGATTTTCCGACACCTCTAGGTCCAGACACGATGATGGGTCGTTCGTCCTCGGGGCGCCCGCCCACGGGACAGTCGTCCTTCTCGACCTCGCCCTCGGAATCAGGCTGCTCTTGGAAAATGGCCTCTACGTTTTGCCAGTCCTCGATCCTGTCAAAGGCAGCCAACCTACTCCGCCGGGCGATCCTGAGAGCCCTCCAAGTTTTGCTGGCCTTAGATTCAAGTAGTTCAGACTTGTCTTTCTCGGTGGTCGCGAAGTCCATATCGAGATCATCCCCGGCGATCTTGTCCTTGAACGTCTGCAAATCCGGAAGTTTCCATCTCGCAGGGTCCTTTAATCGCTCCAGAGCAGCAGATCCATCACCCTCCTTCAGGAAGTCCAGGGATAAAGAGCCCATCGGCGTCGGCCTTAGCTTCTTATTAGTCGCCAAACGTCTGGCACCAGCCATAGCCTCGCTGTACTCGGCCGGGGATACCCTGGGCCGCTCTATGGGTGGGCAGCTCTCAGCTTTCCAGTAGACCCAGCCTTTGTCCCTCGAGAGGACACTGTCCACAATCCTGAAAAAGAAATAACCGTCAGGTCCAGCTTGAAGATAGGTGGTTATTCTCTCCTTCATTGCTCGCGTCCACTTCGCCTATGAAGAGTCAGCCGGTCACCGGGTACAGGAGAAGGGTCCAAACATACTTCTTCATCGCCGAGAACTTGCTCGCCATAAACGACAGCCTTATTCGGTTGCTTGATGTTTGCAAGCTTGGCCTTGGACTGAGGTGTTAGGGAGAGAAGAAATTCAATGATGATCAGTGCTTGTATGAGGATATGGCGTCTAAAATACAAATCGCTTATCTACGTCTCGAGTTAGCTTGCCGAGGAGACGCGTAGGGGGAGAACCACGGTCATACCTCTAATTCGAAGAGATCTCTACTAGTCAGATACTTCGGATTGTAGTTGCTTCCGTCGCGCTCTTCGGCTGCCTCGGGACTCTTCCGCTTTTGTGGAAACATCTTGCTTTCCTCGCTGGTCTTGGTAGTCTTTTGCAGCTTGTCGACCGTTTCGAAGGCCGCCAGCGTAGATTCCATCCCTTTCTTGAACTTGGCGAACTGGGCATCATCGAACAAAGTCAAGGGCTGGCTAAACGAATGCTGAAGGGACCAGAAGACAGGATATAAAGCATCCATGTCTATAGGGGTTTCAGAAGTTGGTTTATTCTTGGCGTCGAACGAAACGGCCTTGTTTGCAGACCTCTCATCGTTCGCTTTGTCAGATTCTGCCTCGGTGTCGACCTCCATTTTGTCGGGGACATCTTGGCCGCTACTGACTGGCGCGTCTTCGTATGTGGTGACGTTCTCGACATGGTACTCTCCTCGCAGGTTGACGGAGCTTCGGTCATGGAGGGGAAAGCTCTGGAACATAAAGATGAAGACGCGGCCGCAAAAGGCAGCATCCTCGGCTCTTGACAATCGGCGGAGTAGCTCGTTGCAGGCTCTGAGTATAACTAACTTCTTCGGCTGGAAATGGTTTGCCGTTATGCGTTCTCTGCGGGACTCTAGAAAATCGAAGACGACGCGGCAGCCTTCAATGGTCTGGCTGTCGAGAAGCTCTTCGACCAGCCAGAAAAGCAGAGCAGGGTCGCATTGTTCATTGTCCGACAAGATGGAGAGGATGTCGAAGAGGTTCCAGACGTGAACGAATTCAGGCGAATCAATGGTAGTGCTAGCCTATAGGAAAGAAAGGAAGTGCGAAGGTCAGCAGGTGTCGTCGTCGTCGTCGGAGACGGAGCGTTGGACTTCGGCTAGGTCTCACAATTAGGTTACTGAAGAGATCTCGTGCGGCCGTCTCAACGACGGCGTATTGGCGGGCCTTATCCGAGGCCTGGCTGGCGGATTCGCTTGTGAATACCGAGAATAGACGAGTGAGAAGGGATTCGAAGTCGGACTTGTTAAGAGCGGGCTCGATTGAAGATGTTGATTTGACGGTTCGCGCATAATCCAAAGACTCCTTTAAGAGATCTAACGCGGTAGCGACCTGAGGGACCCCATGGCCGGGGTCTACCGCTGAAGGCATCTCTATCTCTGAAGCTGCTAGATATCGTATCCGTAAAACGATATCTAGGATGGTGGAGGTTGTCCTGAGATGGAAGAAAATATCCGAAAGGTAATGAGCCTACACAAGTCGGTTCTGTTGGAGGATTTCTTGTCTAGCCCGATATGCGAACATAGTCAGCTGTTGGGCATTGATTTTGTGCTTCATGTATGTAGGCGATCGATCTATGTAGTCTTCATCGAAAGTGAGTGAGAATTCGAATGAGAATGCAAACTGAACTGATCAAATATCTCTGTATGTAGAATGTAGGTACGGGGGAAAAGAAGGCTGAAGCTATGCCAAACCAGAGTCCGCGACGTCTGCCCCGACTTACAGGCGCAATCGGAGCTCTGGGTGCTGGAATGCGGCAGGTAACCAACTACCTACATAGAGTACTCACACTGGTACCTAGTTACATACAGATTTGCCTATGAAGTACCAACTGGCTGTAATTATAGAAGGTGAGACTTCTGGCCGGGGCAGGGCATGTTACTGCCGTTGGCCACCGCCCTTCATTTACTACTGTAGTTAACGTTAGAGGTACACCTGCAGATGCTGGCAGGGATGATAGGTCCACTAAATTTGGGTGCACTAGAGCACTAGCGGCTTAAAATAAAAATTGAAAGTCAACAGTTCCCAGTTCCTATCTGCTAGCGCGGGCCAGCAACGCGACAAGGCTGAAGAGAAACAAGTAAATTGAGTCTCTCAATTCCCATATGTTATAACGTTAGCAAGTCTCCGCGGGACTTCATTTTTTTTCGGGGAATCCCAACGAGCTTCAACCTTTCAAATCCTTTTGCCCTACCCACCATCGTCGGTGACTCGTGACATCCGCATGCAGCCAAATCGAGACTCCCTTAGCTGTAGAGCTACCATATCGCCATAGCCATAAACCATATCTAGTGCAGCCGCACAACTCTCCAACTCGGTTGTGCCATTCTGAGACCATCACCCAGTCACAGTTCATGAAAAGAAGCCATGCCGACCGCGAAACGATTGAAGAGTAACGCGAAAGCTGCCAAGTCAAAGGAAAATGTGGCCCCGAGACCAACGATTGCCGACTTGGAGGGCGAGAGTGAATTCGCACGACTTGCCAAGCAACATTGGCTAAAGCCGACATCCTCCAAGCGAAGTACCAAGGTTAAGGTCAAGAACGATGTCCTGAAGAACCAGATATGGGATGTGCTCGAAAAGGAAGGCTTCCCGTATAAGTCATTGCTGGTACTCGAAGGACTGCAGACCCTTGAGAGCTACCTTTGGCCAGGCTACTCGGAAGACTCGTCCAATTCCCATGTGCTGTTAATAGCACTCATAACCACTGTCAAGGCCAGGGAAAGGCTAGACACCTGGCCCATATTCGAGGACCGGCCCGTCGAGTTCTCGAGCTTGTTCCGCCGCATTCTATCATTGACACTCAACCAGACCTTGTCCTTACCTATCCGGACGCATCTCCTCTCTTTCATAATCTACGCCTTCCAGAGCCTCGACTGCGCGAGCGTGAGGAAAGAGTGCGCCCCGTTGGTTTCCATAGCTATCTGGCACAACTTGTCTTCCGAATCGAAACGGGAGAGCAAACTCAACCAAACCACCCAGCTCAGGAAGGCTTGGAAGGCTTCGGGCAAGAGGTACGAGTCGGCAGACGACGCCTCAAAGGCCCGGTTGCGCTTCGAGAGGGCATGGCTGTACAGCTTGGCACTAGACTTTCTGCGCATCATCTACGAAGAGAGGAGGAAGCAAGAACATGTCCGCTACTGCGAGCGATTTGTCGAGTTTCTATCTGACCTGCTGAGTCAACTTCCCACAAGGCGCTATGTAAACGCCTTACTGCAGGATCTGCATCTGCTACCGGCCCTGCAGCTTTCGCCAATGTTCAATGGCGAAGACAGCGCCTTACTCCGTGAGCAGTATTCCTTACTTAGCCATTACGCGCATTTCACCATCGATGATCAGACGGGCGTCCAATATAATCGCGCCGAGGCATATGATCAACACTGCGCTAAGCTTGCGCGCCTGCAACGGATATCTTTACGCCATTTCAAGGACAAGTTGACCGTGTTGGCTCTGTCTAATTACGGCTCCATAGACAAGAGGGGCGATCTGGAGAACCTCCTTGCCCCGCTTACAGACCAAGAGATCGTGGAACTGGCTGCTCTCCTTGAGCTCAGGACCGAGTATCCAGAGTCGGTGGGAGTGTCTATTGATAGACTCTTCCTAATGGAAGTGCTTCTATCTACTTTTGAAAAGAGGAAGACGTTCCAGGAGACTGCCCAGGACATGAGTATTATGCCAACCGAGGACAGCCTCTTCGATCAGAGCATCATGAGAGCGGACAATTATGATGGGTCTCAACCACTTGCTCTTCCCAAGCTTAAGCTGCAGTACCTCTCGGTACATGACTTCCTATGGAGAGCGCTAGTGCTTTACCGATGCGAAGCTTTCTACGGCATTAGAAAAGACATGGACGCCGCTCTGAAAAGGCTGCGCCCGGAGACAAGGCGTTCAGGAGAAACCGGCTTTGCTGGTTTCTCAAAAATGGCATTGCCAATATCGCGACCGTCCATTCTAGAAGTGGTTCCTGCCCTCGTCGGTGATGATAAGCCGTCGGCGGTTCGTGTTGAGATTTCTATTGACGTCCGCCGGCTTTCGGACAACATCAGGCGAGAATGGGACTCGCTTCGGCCGGATGATGTCGTCTTTCTGCTAGTTGTAGATCCCTCTGCGGCGGAATCCGTCTCAAATGGAGTTAGCAGTGCGCTATCTGAATCACAGAAACTTGGACTTACGTCGGTACGGACGGCTGAAGTTATCCAAATTCTAGACGACAAAGGGAACGTCATAAGGGATCCAGCATCTTACTTCGGCGGCCATAACCGCTCTCATACGAGAAGGATTCAACTCAAGTTAGATTCGAAGACATTCAAGGAAGACATGGAGCGGTCCTCTCGGGGCAAACCGGACGTCTACGAACACATCAATCTGGTACTTCGACGAAGCGGAAGGGAAAACAACTTTAAGCCCATCCTCGAGTCGATCCGGAGCCTAGCTCTATCGGACATTCCCCTTCCGTCTTGGTTGCATGAGAATTTCCTGGGCTACGGTGACCCGGCCGGTGCTACGTACAAACATCTTCCTAATCGCATTACCAAGATTGACTTCCGAGATACCTTTCTGGACTGGCACCACCTCGTCGAAAGTCTTCCTGGGAGAACCATCGAACCAAGCGATGATCTGTCCGGTAGCTGCAACCCTCCTTACGTACTTGAGTGGATAGATCAACCCGTAGAGGAACAACCTCCCAAGCCCTCCAAGAAGAGGAGAAGAGACGCTGAACCACCCCTTATAACCGAGGCGGAGACTTACAAGGTGTCCACCTACAAGCCACCCAACACGGGACCGTATCCCGTTGATGCGCCAAAGTTGAACACCGTTCGATTTACTCCTGCCCAGGCCGACGCCATCATCTCCGGTACTCAGCCCGGACTTACGATCATAGTAGGTCCACCGGGTACCGGCAAGACGGATGTGGCAACGCAAATCATCAACAACGTATATCACAACTTCCCAGAACAACGCACACTACTTATTGCACACTCAAACCAGGCCCTAAATCAACTCTTCGCGAAAATCGTGGCCTTGGACATCGACGAACGGCATCTTCTCCGTCTCGGTCACGGTGAGGAAGAGCTCGGCACCGAAGGAAATTTCAGCAAGCACGGCCGGGTCGAATCTTTCCTAGAAAATAGGGACCGTTATCTTCTAGAAGTCAACCGTCTAGCCGCCAGCATCGGCGCGCCAGGTGCTCATGGGAATTCTGCGGAGACTGCGGGATATTTCAACTCCGTGTACATTGTCCCGACATGGACCAAGTTCACAGAGGTCGCCAACGCGGAGGATTCCTCGCCTGGTGATATCGTACAAGCGTTCCCGTTCCACAATTTCTTCTCCGATGCACCGCAACCTTTGTTTCCTCCAGAGGCCGATCGAGAAGCTGTCCTAGACATAGCTAATGGCTGCTACCACCACATATCGAAGATCTTCTCCGAGCTCGAAGACGTGAGGCCTTTCGAAATTCTACGACGGGATAAAGACAAATCCAACTACCTCCTCACTAACGAGGCGCGAATAGTGGCCATGACGTCGACGCACGCAGCAATGCGCCGCTCCGAGATTGCTTCTCTCGGCTTCCACTATGACAATGTGGTAATGGAAGAAGCCGCACAAATAACCGAGGTAGAAAATTTCATTCCTTTGGCCCTGCAGAAACCGAAAGATGGACAGATGCCACTACAGAGGGTCGTTCTATGTGGCGATCACTACCAGAACTCGCCTGTCATCCAAAGTCTTGCTTTTCGGCATTATGCGAACCTCGAACAGTCGCTCTTCTCAAGATTTGTCCGGTTGGGAATACCCACAATTACCCTAGACCAACAGGGTCGTGCTCGACCATCCATCGCGAACTTGTACCAGTGGCGTTATCCCAACCTCGGCAACCTACCACACGTTGAAAACCTCCAAGAATTCCTAAATGCCAATGCGGGATTCAAGTACGAGTACCAGTTCATCAACGTGCCTGATTACAAGGGCCAGGGTGAGAGGGAGCCGACGCCTCACTTCGTTCAGAACCTGGGCGAGGCTGAGTACGCAGTAGCGATTTACCAATATATGCGGCTGCTAGGGTACCCGGCGTCGAAGATCAGCATCCTGGCCTCGTACGCCGGCCAGCGAGCGCTGATTAAGGACGTGCTAGGCCACCGGTGTGCGAACAACGCACTGTTCGGTTTGCCCAAGATCGTGACGACGGTCGACAAGTACCAGGGCGAACAGAACGACTGTGAGTAACCACACAAGACGCACCCCGTCACCCTTCCTTCCCCAAGCGCGGACACCGAAGAAGCTAACCGGCGAAAAATTCAAACGCAGACATCATCCTCTCCCTCACGCGCACATCCCGCGTCGGCTATCTGCGCGATATCCGGCGGCTGACGGTGGCGCTGTCGCGCGCCCGCCTGGGTCTGTATATCCTGGGCCGGCGCGAGGTCTTCGAGGCGTGCTATGAGCTGCGGCCGGCGTTCGAGCTGCTGCTGCAGAGGCCGGACAAGCTTGTGCTCTCGACGGGCGAGATGTGGCCGTCGGCGCGCGTCCTGGCGGCCGAGCTCGACTCCGAGGCGCCTGGCGAGGCCGTCATGGAGGGCGTCGAGCACCTCGGCCAGTTCGTTTTCGAGATGGCCGGCGTCAGGGCCAGGCAGCTGCGCGCCGAGCGCGGGCTCCCCCCAGAGACGGACGACGATAATATGGAGATCGCCATGGCCAAGGAGGCCCCCGACGAAGAAGAGACGGTGCCGTTCGAGGGAGTCACGGGGGAGGAGGCCGAGGAGGATGAGGAGGGAGGAGACGAGGAAGCTGTGGGCGAGATAGGGTTCGAGGCCGAGGATTAGATGGATTGTTATGTATGCACGCGAGGTAATTCGTCGTGGAGTTGCCACATACTAGATTAAACTAGGCTGGAGATGCCTGCAAGACATCGATCATCGTTATGGCCACTATGTGTTAGGGGAGTATAATGATATCCGTTGCGAGGTGAATATATGTATGCACACACAGCAAGCGCTTCATGGTTGCACAGTTGATACCGTAAAGATTGGCGCACGCAAGCAGGGCACGAAGCTGTTGGTGTTTCCACGCTTGTTGCATGGGGAGGGACCGTCGCAAGTTGAGCAGAAGCGGTTGTCTGTACATATGTCCGGGCTGGATAGTTTTCCCTTCCGATCTACATCCTCCCGCATGAGGTCTGCACCCAGGCTCCAACTATGGCGACAGTAGATCTACGTGGAGGATGAACGGCTAGGGGAAAGAAGGGACGGCGACAGGCAGGCGGACTTTGCGGTGATTCAGGGGTAGGTTAAATCTATACCTTCCTGTGTAATACGCACGCAGCTAAAGCGGGCCCCTCCCTCCTACTTACCCCAGGCTCCGGCCAGAGTACGGGCAGTCGAGCGACCTACAACTACCCACATGCCTAAGTACGTGTCCTGGTCTTAATCCGATATGTTACTGGCATCTTTTATATCGTGCAAATAATGGGACGCCCTTCTTATCCGCGAACCATATGTTAAGAAGTGATGTCATCCGCCGAATGGTATCATTTGATTCTTGAATTTCCGATAACGTTACTAGAACTAGATAGATACATATATAAAGGTGGCTCGACTATTTGGCTGGAGCCTGCCGGCCCATACTCCAACCAACCAACCAACGGATCGTGCCCCCCTACTCCTTGTAACTGGGGTATCACCGCCACTGTTGGTTTTCATGGAAAGGCATTCACTAAGCCCGATCGATCCAGGCTCAATCGATTTGGTGATTTGGAATTTTTTTTCTTTCTTTACTTTTGGGGAAAGGGGGCGGGAGACAGTGATATCGAAGCTCGCGTTTTCAGGCGTAAGGGCGGGGGTCGGGGGATCACTGCCAGACCAGGTGTCGTACTCAGCCGGGCCGTTTAACGTTGGGGTCTCTACTGCTGCTGCAGGTGTTGAGGTCACCCTGCATTGCGCAGGAGGAAAATTTCCAGAATTTCTACGCAACCCTAAATAGGCAGTCCCCAGTCGATCGCAGCAGCTTCTGCTCGGCGTCGAGAGGCGGCTCTGCGGCGGCGAAATGTGGTTGAACTATTGCATACGTACATAAGCTACTTGGGACCGAACGTCCCCTGCTGCCTAATTTTTGACCCATTTCTTTTCTTCTAATTATTGAATAGCGAACCGTGACTGTTTCAAATCCGACTAATGTCGGAGTGTTGGAGGAGCTTGCATCTCTGGAGTCCCTCAATTGTCCTCGGGGGGGCCTTCAGTTATCTCCGTCCGTTCTTTCACTTTTAATATTCTGCCCCTCCTCGTGATTGTGAGACGGTAGTGTGTGGGTGAGTAAACTACTGGTATGTGTAGGTAGTTCGGAGGGGAGAAACTAGAGCCGCTCCCGGTCATCCATACACCCTGCATCCTGCATGGTGACTTCAGAATGAGTCGAACTTTTCAACGGTTACGTACGGAAACAGCATGTAATGTGTACCATGGATGTGCGGGAATATATGTATTACGCCCCGTCTATTGGACGTTGGAATCACGGGCTGTCTAGCTACTTAGATAGGTACCACTTTTTGACTCCTATGAGTTGCTTATTCGTCACCTTTGATTGGCTTCGATAGGGTTGTTTGCATGTGATGATTGAACTCCCCCGACTCTGTGCAGGTCTTTCGTGACAGTGGTGTTGCGGGCGTAAGTTTGGGTAGGCAGTACTTCGTAGAGGTTAGTCTAACGACATGATCTGGTGCGGTTGGTTTCTGACAATGGAGGGGCGCACGCTGAGGGCTTGATAAGTTTTAACCACTACCTAGGTTTGCTGGCATGGGCTCTTGGCACGTAGGGCAACAGACCCTCGCTTGGAAAAGGTATTGAGGCCCCCTCAAGCTCGTTGGCGGCTTAGACTAGCTCATCCATTTATCCGCATGAGGAGGTCCCAAGAAACCCCGCGGCTAGACATTGTTCGACCTGGGTGGGCAGTTCCATTGACAGTCCGTTTCCCGGTTCACCTGCCCTCGGCGGGGGACTGGGCCCGCCTTCGTGATGTGTTCTCATGAAGGGAGAGGTGGAAACCAAAAGAGTGATCTTTAGTAGAAATGAGCAATATACGTGTTGGAAGCGTAGCTGATCCCCCAAGGGAGCTTTCACGAGCTGGCAACAGGCTGATCTGCTTCTCGATCTGCATCTGGTTTGAATGTGAGTTCTAGGATACAACATCGCGGCGATAAGGAACGGTGGAATTAAGTCCGGGATTCTGTGGACCGCTCATTTTCTCTATCAAGACTCCGTATGTCATTGGCAAGGAAACAATAAAAATACAGTGTGTTATAAGCACGAGGCGATGATCTCTAACTGAATGCCTTGATACGAAGATATGTGTGCCAGTATATATGGAAGTGCGGCAGATGGATTTGTGCTTAGGGTTTATTCTTGTTTTTTTTCCTGTTTGGGGGTCATCGCTGGGCTGTCGACTCCTAAAAGAGACATGCGGATGACATAAATTGTTCCGGGACTGGGGCTTTGACGTTTTGAGTTGCACAATGATTAAATTGAGCGCAGTGCGTGTCGCAGCGTGGGACCGCTCCAAGCATGGCTGATGGCGCGGTAAGTATCGGGAGCTTGTTTGGAAAGCCGATTGCGGGAGGGGAAACCCTTGGAACTCATCGATGCCTACTATACGTGTGCAGTTCTTCAACACCCTATTCGTGCTCTCATAGTACACCCACCTAATTACTTAACATGTGTTCTTGATAGATCCCTAAGTGCTGTGTCGGAGCTGAGAGTCGAAAAAGCTGAAGTCTATCGTGAGTGTTCCAGCTCGGTGTTCCATTGTTCTCCTAGAGAGGCCAGAATGAAGGTAGGAGGTGGTAAATATTGCAATATGGAGTTATTAGCTTAGGAATTACATGATTCGACACGGCTATGACAATGTCATATTTTTAAAAGGAGACTCAGCGGTACTCTATGTAGCTAGAACATACAGCTGTTGTACCTTATCTTGGGTATCTTATTTTTCTTTACACTCGGAATATTTAAAGTTTGTCATAAAAGGCAGTTATGGGTTGGTACCTATTTATTATGGGTGGGACGGTTAAATGGGCTGTTAAGTAACAGAGTAATAAAGAGGGCGGCTTGATCCAATTTGACGAAAACGATGTAAGGGCATTTCTGCAGGTATGAGATATATGTCCATATTCCTCCCAAGAATAAATATTTCTAACATTCAGCACGGAAAGTTTCGCACATCAGCAGCGCACAGTAAAATATATCACATGCACCTGGCGGACGGTACTACTGTAACTACCTATGTATATAATAAGTAGTAAGGACGTATCTTGCCACCCGGGCGTGAGATTGTCGGATTGGCGAAACAAGCACAGACCACCATATGGCCGTATCTTCCCCCAAGTCCCACCGAGACCAAGGTTAGGTTAAGCCCAGAAGTGGGTACATATTTATGGGTAGTGGTGGGTGAACTGTGGGCAGGGCCTGGGTGGATCATCTTTTTTGGCACTGACGACTTTTTTTCTGCTCCCCCCTTCCGCTCTTCACACTACCTTGTAATAATAATTCCTCACCCAAATACATCATCCTCTTCAGGTTTGTGTTTGACGAGGACCTCAGAAACCACCCCCTTCTGAAGGTCAAACTCCTCCCTGAATTTCTCTTTTTTTTAAGAGAGGGTTGGAATTTCGATTTCTTTGTATTTCTACATCAGAGAATACAAAATCTCCACTCTACCTATACCTAATTCTCTTATCTCGCCTGAGACAAGAGGATAGAAATAGGAAGGACAATACGATTTCCGATATCGACGGCGACATCGACATCGAACATTGACCTCCCCATTATCGGCGCGCCCAGCGTTGAAAACAGGATAGCCGAGAGAATTAGATTAGCAATCGCAGGAAACACAGCTGCCGCTTTTCTCTCCGGGACGTGCTTTCGAGGCGACGCTCTTTATTTCTGACACTCTCTTCTCCCGCTGATTGACCGATACCCACTTTCAGCCCAATACTTTCTACCACTTTCACGGACGACCGAGCTCGATCTTCACATCGCTTGCTTTTCCTCCGTCGTTGTGTCAGTCAGTCAAGAGAAAGGTGAATAGCCGCTAATTTCATATCCCCCGCGCCGCTACGATCCTTTTCCGAAAAGAAGATATTGCCACATTCATTTCTCCTGCTTTGAGAGGTCCGCCACATTATCGAACCATCTCGGGCGCTGCTTCGATTCTATTCGGATTTGATATTCGATCATCTACGGAGCCACGTTTGCGACCTTTTCGAGGTGTGAACATTATAAAGAGAAAAACCATCAATCACTAACTAACACGAGAAACCAAGCGCTTGTAATTCCGGGCAGTACGACATCACATATGACTTCCCCTGCCCCTCAAAAACCCACGAGCCAGGCGACCACCTCTTCCGCGAACCCCCCTGCGCCGTCATACGCTTCTGCTGCAGGCGCGGCGAAGAAGCAGTCCTCGGCCCCGGTGGTTGCTACTGGTTCTAGTCAGCCAGTTGTTGCGGCTGGATCATCTGTGTCTACGCCGAATCATGCGAAGTCGTCCTCCATTTCGCCTATGAACGGCCGGCCTAACATCATGCCTGCTGTCCCTGCCGTCGCTCACGGCACCTCGTCCGCCAACGGACACTCCGATCCGCACAACCGGACGCCCTCGGTCACCATCACCAACGGCCCCAGCACTTACTCCAACAGCGGCGCAGGTGCTTCCAAGAACGGTATCCAGTTCGGATTTAACGAGTCCCCCGCTGTCCCCCCCAGCGTTCCACAACCTGTAACTGCCGCTATTCCTATTCCCGGCGCCGGATCTAATCCGCGAGCGACCTCTCCGGCAAACTCACCTTCGCCGATCCCGCGGCCATCCGCGAGTGGTGGGCGACCTCCCTCCAGCACTCAACAAGGGGGCTCCATGACCTTTGGCAGTTTCACTGGTGCTGAAGGTGATGTAAGTAAAGAAAATACATATGGCCTTCTCCGACCTCATCTCTCTTCCTGATTTCCGGACCCTCATAGCTCAGTTCAATGCTAACCTTGAGTTGCAGCACACACATATGCGAACACCGTCGATGTCGCAAGATCCTCATTCCCTTGGTTCTCAACATTCTCCCCATATGAGGAGAAACTCTAGCCACAGCCACGCTGATATGAATAACCAGCCTATTCCTCCTCAGGGAGGCATGGGCCGTGGCAGTTTCAGCGCAGGTCGCGGCCGTGGCGGGTTTGGTAACAACTTTAACAGTCATCACAACACTGGTTATCCCCCCAATACGAACTACCCTAGAGGTCCCCCGAACCAAGGAAGAGGTGGGGTCCCAGGCTCGTTTCCGAACAACCGCCAGCAACCGTACGGCACCCCGCCACCCACGCACCGGAGCCCGGCTCTGCCTCCGGCTATGCCTCAGGCACATAACATGCCTCCCAACATGCCGCCGTTCTACTATCAACCCCCACCGATGGGGCCTACTCAAGTCCAACAAGTAACACCCCCTTCCCTTCCGTTTCCTATTCATGAATCCCAGCACATGAGAACTGGCAAAAGAAAAGGCCCCCGTCGTGACAGCGAGAAGTACTCGGGTCACACCCACCAGGCGGATTCTTTCAAGGATGGCCAGGAGTACGGTCACAGAAACCGGCGCTTCAGTAAGCGCTTGGAATACCCGCGCGTCTTCGCGGAACGCGCTGGTTCGGTCCAGCCTGGGAAGGCAGAAATCTCACACTCCTCTGATCAGTCTTCCTTGCTTCATCACCTGCAACCACCTTTCACTGCCCATCCCCATTTGTCCCAGAAGACGGGGATCACCATAGATCTGTCGCCGGAGAGTGGCAATTTTGATCGCTTACTGACTTCCGCCAAGCAGGGTTACTACCCAGGACACTACGATCCGAACATGAGACAGGGCATGCCTATGCAAGGCTACCCTGCATACCCTATGATGCATGGTCAGGGTCAATCCCCTGCGCCTAACTACCAGATGCCTTATACCCCAGGCCCGTTCAACGCACCCGGCGGCCACCCCATGTCCCGTGGCGGCTCGCAGGTGTCAGTTACCACTGACAACAGACCTGCGTCTAGCGCCAGCCAGAACCCAGCTCCTGTTGCACAGGGTACTCCTCAACCTCATCCTGCTTCGGTAAAACCGCCGGTCGTTCAATCTCCTCAGTTCACTCGCCCAGCAAGGAAGAGTGCTGCCATAGTTATCAAGAACGAACAGGGAGAGGCACTTGATTTGTCTCGTCTCAAGGCCCCGGCCTCCCCTGCCCCGAACAGCCAGAGCTCTAAGACTCCTCCTGTCGTCTCCTCTACCCCCACACCACCACCAAAGCCATCCACACCGCAGATCTCTGCGCCCGCACACAGCCGCTCGGAAAGCATAACAACCACTAAGACGGCGGAGGAAGTCCGCAACGAGTTCAAGGAGAAGATGAAGCAGGCGGCAAGCGGCGAGAAACCAAAAGAGGAGGAGGTGGCTAAGGCGCCCGACGAGGAAAACGCCGAGGTCGAGAAAACTAAGGAAGAAGAAAACGAACGGGCTGAGGAACAGAAACAAGACGAAGCCAAGGCTGCCGAAGAGGCTAAGGCTAAGCAGGAAGCCGAAGAGAAGCCAAAGGCAGATACTAAACCAGCCGAGCCAGACTCGAAGGAAGAAACCTCCAAAGATGAAGAGGAGGATGAGATTGAGCGCGCTATTCGTGAGATGGAGGAGGCAGAGGCGAAACGCGAGAAAGCGGAAGAGGAGCACCGCGCCAGGAAGAAGATTGAAGCCGAGCTCAAGAAGAAGGCTGATGAAGAAGCGAAAGTGGCCAATGCTGCCGAGAACGACCGGAAACTCCGCGAGGCTGAGGCCGAGATGGAGCGTCTTGAAATGGAGAAAGAGAAGCGCGCGAAGGAGAGAGAGGCGCGTGGCGAAAATGCTCCTTCCTTGCAAGAACTGCTTGCAGGCGGGAAAGAGTCCTCCAACGAGACAGCTTCTTCTACCAGCGAAGCTACTGCGAAGCTTGGTAATCTTTCCCTGAACGACAAGCCGGCGGCTGCATCCAGTGCCAAGTCTAGCACGAGTGGACGTGGTCCCAAACCTGCAGCCCTCAATCTCGCACCTCTGAAGACCAACTCGGTAGAGCCGCCCCAGCCGAGTGCTGCGCTGCAGTCACTCAAGACTGCTAGGCTTCTTGATGTCATCAAGGCGGATATGTATCCTCCTGGTATCCACTCGCCTAACCCCGCTCTGAATGCGGCGGTTGCCAAGAAGGGTACATCCTTCAAGTACGACCCGAACTTCTTACTGCAGTTCAAGGCAGTCTTCACTGAGCAGCCTTCGCTCGATTTCCACCAGCAGGTCAAGACGCTCATCGGCGATGGTGACGGTGGTTCACGGTCGGCTACTGTTCGGCCCCCTGCGGGTGGCTCCGGCCGGCAGAACTCCAGAGGTGGTGCCTCGGCCTTCCCTGCGATGGGCAGTTTCGGCGCCACTGGTGGCCGGACGTTGCCTCCTGGTACTACCTCGGAGCAACGCATGGCAATGTCCAGTGGGAATATGCCGCGCCCCGCTATGAACCCCATGGGAAACTTCCCAGGGCCGCGTGGTGGCTTCCCAGGCGGTGCTTCGATGTCCAGAACATCCTCTAACGCCAACATGGGCAACATACCCAACTCGCCCCGCCAGGGTAGCCGGGCCGGTCGCAACGCTAGCAAGCAGAGCGGCTTCAGCGCCAAGGTGGAAGCACAGGCTGCTAAGACTATGCCGCTTACCCAAGGCTTGAAGATTGAGGCTCTCAGCACCTCATCGACGGGCTGGAAGCCTACCAGCATCGGAAAGCCTGCACAGGCCGCCGTTACTCCTGACGGTCATCTGGATCCTGCCATGGTCCAGCGGAAGGTCAAGGCCGCCCTGAACAAGATGACGCCCGAGAACTTCGACAAAATCTCTGGTCAAATCCTCGAGATAGCTGGTCAATCGAAGGACGAGACTGACGGCAGAACCCTTCGGCAAGTCATTCAGCTTACTTTCGAGAAAGCCACCGACGAGGCCCACTGGGCTTCTATGTATGCCAAATTCTGCAAGCGTATGCTGGAGATGATGAGCCCAGAGATCCGCGATGAGAATATCCGCGACAAGAGCGGCCAAGTCGTTAGCGGCGGTGCCCTGTTCCGGAAATACCTGCTGAACCGATGCCAGGAAGAGTTCGAGCGTGGTTGGAAGATTTCCCTTCCTGCGCCTCCGGAAGGTGGAGATAAGAAATCCCTCGACGCTGTTATGCTTTCGGACGAGTACTACCTAGCCGCCGCCGCCAAGCGACGTGGTCTCGGTTTGGTACAGTTCATCGGTGAACTCTATAAGCTCGGCATGCTTACTGAGCGTATCATGCACGAATGCGTCAAGAAACTGGTCGACTATCAAGGCACCCCTGATGAAGCCGAGATCGAGTCGCTTTCCAAACTACTCCGCACTATCGGTGCCAACTTGGACGCCACCGAAAAGGGGAAGTTCATGATGGATGCCTACTTCCAGCGGATTGAAGGCATGATGAATATTCCCGACCTCCCTAGCCGACTCAAATTCATGTTAATGGACGTTGTCGACTTGAGGAGAGCCAACTGGGTATCCAAGGAAGCCAACAAGGGACCCAAGACCCTCGAGGAGGTGCGAGCAGAGGCCGAAGCCGCGGCGGCACAGAAAGCTGCTGAAGCTGCTCGTAGCAACACCAGGGGCGGCCCCGGCGGGCGGCCCCCTGCCGGACGCGGAGACGCCAGAGGCTATCCATCAGGATTCCCGCAAGCTGCTCCTAATCAAGTGGGCATGGATGATCTGCGACGTTTGAAGGGTGGCGCAAACCGTGCTTCCAGCTCAAATGTCACTCTTGGGCCAACCTCGATGTTTGGTTCACGCAGCAATAGCGGAAGGCGTCTGGGTCCTGGTGGCTCGTTGAGTCATCGCGGTCCTGAAGATTCCGGGGCCTCCTCAAGAACAGGAACTCCGCCGGTAAAGGAGAGCAGCACCAATGCATTCAGGTACGTAATATAACAAGTGATAGACAGATTCTGCAGGCATTGCTAACGGGCACGCAGTCTGCTTGCCAACATGGGGGAATCAGAGCACCCGGCATCACCGCCTAGTACGACGGCATCACCAGCCCTATCCAAGGCTGTCCCTGACACATCAGGTGCAGCTGGAGAGGGTAATTGATAGATCCGATTCCCATAGAACAGACGCCTCGCATTTGCGGCAGCATTGTTGCGCATAGACTCGGACTGGACTGGATTGCATATACGGGGGCTTTTTAAAATTTCTTAAAAGTTTCCGGTGTTTTCTTTCTTAACCATCATGATACCTCCTATCGGATAGAGTTACTCTCCCGCGATCCATTGACGTCTGTGGGGGCGCCATTGCCCTCAATTATGTTTTCACTTCCTAACGTGTTTCATATTTTCTCCTCATGCTCTTCACTGGCATTACATCGGTTGCATGATCGGGTTGCCTGTAAAAGCCGTTCATAATGCGCGCTCCCGCTCTGTCCTCCAAGTACGAGGGCGAAAGAGAAGGGACAGGAAACGGGTGGGGCAGGGGGGAGGTCAGGTTCCGACAGTAACGAAGTCAAGAAAAAACGACTTCGGTAGCGTCGTATGAAATAAGTACGCCGGGCAATGCTGGTGCAGCCTTGGGAGACGATTGCTGGGGAAATGACGTCAAGAACGCACGCCGTTATATTTCTTGATTGCATGCGGGTTCATCGGGTCATGCTGGGTTTGCCACTTTGTTTCGTTGTCATCGCTATCGCTTTCCGTGCGGGAAAAGATTCGTTCCTCCCTCGGCAATGAGCAACACGGCGTCAGGTGTGATCTAAGGCAGACTCGCTCGCTTGATGATTCTCTTGATCAGTCACTATTGCCGTGAGCGCTGAAGGTTGCCGATGGGGTTCTTCCCGGGGACATGCACGTAGTAGGTAGGTAGACGGATGGACGGACGGATGGATGCTTTCGGGCGTGGGGAGGAAACCAAGAGAGTGCTGCAAGCTGCTTTCGTCTTTGCCAACTTGTACACCATGTTTTAGTCTTAGACAGCCCGGCCAGTGGCGAGCAAATGGAACTTGACAGTTCAGGAAATGTTCGCTATATTGTGCTCTTCGTGATATGATAGTTCTTACGCACACTCATGTAGCGGGAAAAGGGCACTTCTGAGAGCGCAATCTGGCTTGAGTATATACATGGAAAGGGGGAAAGGAGGAAGCAATAAAAGAGGGCCTTGTTGCTAGGGCAAACACTACCACGCTGGCCATCACGGAAACCCAAACTTCCACAAGATCTGTTGCACCAGGGTCGGCTGATATCCAAGAGCCGCTTGGGTCTCATGGAACCAGGCATGTGTGCATGCTCATCGATCACGGCCTCTTAAGTAGATAGAAGAAGCGTGGGTGGCTCTCTCCGTATCCAGAATAGTAGTTAGAAACCGAGCAGACTGTAGCGGACAGGCAAGGGCGATGAAGCAAAAGGGGGGGAGAGGGGAGTTGGGTAAAGTATTGAGCAATCAAGGGGGGGGAGGGAAGCCATCGGAATGGATATACTGGCGTGCATGGCTGAACTGTCTGACCGCGGGCTCCTCCCCTCGACGGCCGCCTGCCTACTTGCTTACTGCCCGTCCCCGTTTGCATAAGCCGGATAGGCGTCTCGCCATGCCACTAACCGTGTGCACCGCGCTCGCTACCCGGGTCGGCGATGACATGGGAGGTTTTTCAACTGACCAGCTAGGGACTGCCAGGGAGAAGAACGGTCATCGATATTCAGCGTTCTGATAACCCCCCCCACTTCGCACGCATGATGACCCTCGGCCCGAGGCGTGAATGATTCTTGAAAAGATGCCCAATCTCTAAGCTTTACATGAGGGACTAGCCGCCCATTCACCGCCTTCATGTAAATAGATTGCCTCTCAGTTATCTCCTCTGTAGTCGAGCCAAGGGAGGAATGCCAGGGGGACCAAGTGACGAATACTCAGGGGAGCACATGCGATCAAGGACGAAACGCACGCAAGTCTCATGCGAAGCATATCCCATTAGAAAACCTGCAGGCCGTCATCTAACCTAGCACTATCATATCGACTACCGCGTCGGCACGCGTCCGTTCGTCCCTGCCAAACCCTAACGCCATTCGATACCAGAGCAAAATACACCCGGGACACCAGAACAGACCACATCAAGAACGCATCGTCTTCCTATCCTAGCACTCCATCCCTCAACCATGACGCTACCGGCTATAGCCAGAAAACTCTCGGTATGCACACCACGACGGGCGGACAGACAATACAGTACACACGCTCACCGTCCAGGGGATATGCATCAAGCAGCAGCCGAGAACCCGAGCTTGCCAAACAGGGCATCCATCGCGACCCACTGGCGCCCGCACTTGTCCAGGTGCCTGTCGACGACGGCCTTGACGGTGCCGAAGCGGACGCGGTTGTGCTCGGCGAGCGCGAGCACGCGCTCCCTGTCGGCGGCGCTCAGGCCGGTGGCGGTGGCCGCTTTGGCGCGCGCCTTCTCCACGTCCCACAGCGACGCCAGGTACACGAGCTGGTTGTAGACGTCGCGCTCGCCGTAGGCGTAGCGCATGCGGCCGAGACAGCCCGACGCCAGCCCCCTGGGGCCCAGGCACTTGGTGCCGTACACGGACATCTGGCGGGTATGCGCGCCGCACTGCGAGTCGTCGCACACGAGCCAGCCCTCGTAGTACCGCGCCGTCGCCGTCCGCACCGCGTGCTCGACCTGCGCCACCACGCTGATGTTGGGGAGCGGCGCCGAGCACGTGCCGCAGGCCACGCCCTGCGGCGTTATCGTCATGCTCTTGTTGCTCTCATCTGTGTCGGCCTCGGATGAGGCAGAAGGGGATAGCAGGCCCTCGAACCGAGCACTTGTCTTGCACTTCCGGCAGCGCAGGGACAGGCGGGCGCAGTCGCGGAAGCGGATTTCGTCAGGGATTTGAGACTCCAACGGGTGGATTTCAAGGCCATTGGAGCCGGACTGGTTATGTGAGTTGTTGTTGGCGTAGCGGCGCACGTCGAGGCCAAGTTGTTCAGCTAATTGGGCCGTAGACGTGCCGGTGATGTTGGCGCAGAGACGCTCCACAGGTGGGAAGATCTGTTTGCCGATGTACCACTCAATGTCGGGTTGGAGACCCGAGTCGGCCTTGATCACGTCTTGTGGCGTGTAGGCTCGTTTGGCGACGGGCTCCGAACTAGACTTGCTGTCGCCGGTGATCACGTAGGAAATAACGTCGCCACGGCGAATGTTCTTGCCGCGAGCGATCTCCCGAAGAGCAACTTGTACTTGCGGCATCGAGTCTGCGTTGGGATATTCCTTCGGTGCCTTGCCCAGCTGCGTGTAGATGATGTATTTCTGGACAGGGATGGTCTGTTCGCGCATCTTGCCGGAGATTTCTCGCAGGTACTCGTGTATGCGTTGGACGGACACTTCCGTCTCGTCGCCGGAGAGGATCTCGTTCAGGATGCGGGATGAGATCTCCTTGGACAGACCGCAGTACTCTCGACGCCTCATATCCAAACCCTTCACCTCCATCTTCTCAACGTACTTTCCGCCAGGTACTTCTACAAGGTTGATGGCCGCGTACTTCTTCTTAGCTTGTAGTAATATACGCCGGAACACATTGTCGATATCGATCTCAAGAAGACGGTAGCGTTCGTTCACAGTCTTCTTGAACTCGTTACCGACCTTGAGGGCGTCGGCAACAGAATCGACATTAGCATTGATCATAACCGAATCCGTGTCGCCGTAGATGACTTGGAGAGACTTGGATTCAGCCAGTTCCTTGGTACTCCGCAGAATCTCACGGCCTTTGTACGTTGTGAGAACAGCGAGAGGTCTAGCGTAGAACCGCGACTTGGTGTATCCCAGACAACCGTACATAGAGTTGGCCGTTAGTTTCAATGCAAGTTGCTTGATATCCCACGTAGCGAGTTGCTCGGGCGTGGCGCTCTTGTCCTTCATGAGGGACTTGACCTGCCGTCGTCGGCTGACGAGAGTGGCGATAAGCCTTGGAAGAATGCCCTGCTCCTGGTCTGTTGGAACTTCTGGCACACCATCTTCGTCTTCGGACTGCAAAATCGTTAGAAAGCAGAATAGGACGTTTCAGCGACGAGCTTACCAATGCGCCTCGGTCTACAGTCGTGAAGCAGATATTGAATTCTTGAATGATGGAAGGATACAGAGAATTGAAGTCCATGACAAGGACGAACTTGTCATACAGACCCTTCTCCGGCTCGAAGACCAGACCTCCCTTGTATTTATCCTTCTTCTTGCTATCCACTGCGTCCTCTTCGTTGTTTTCTTCGTCGGCTTTAGGCCGTCCTTTGAAGCCTTGCTTGTCGGGGCATATGTATTTGTTGCGGTGGAACTCATGCAAGAGAATGTACTCGTTGCGTTCCGCCCGAGTACCTGTCAGCGTGCGAGCCCACGAGTTACCGGCCAAGTTGGTCAAGACTTTCGTCAGGGGTAGCATCTGAGTTCGCAGGGCGAGTGCGGCGATAAAGTAGGTATCCGCTTCCATGTGAGTGATGTAGTCCATCAGACCTGTCTTCTCATTGGCCCAGGTCTTCAGAGCCGCATCATTATCGACGTCTCTACGACGGGTGTCCCCGCCAAGGTAGATATTGCACATTTCTGTCAAGCTCCAGGACTGACATTTATACATGACAGACTTTCCCGCATCGTTGGCTAGATCGCACAGCAGGCGGCCCGCGATGATTTGGCGTTCAGCGAAGACATTGCCACCAACCTTGGTTATCGACGATGGCCATGCCGCTCGTCGAAGTCGCCCAAGGCGGGACCATTGAGGAGTCTTCTTCTCGTGAAGCCGGTTCACCAGAATGCTGTAGTCGACGCCCTCTAATTGGTGGCCAAGCAGGACGTCAGGGTCGACGACGTCGACTTTCGCCAGGAAGAACGACAGAATCTCCGACTCCTGTTTGCATAACTTGATTAGGCCTTTCTTCCTCCCTACGGCTATCTTTTCGAAACCTAGGGGGTAGGCACTCCCATTTGGTCTCATCACAGTAAATGTCCGCGAGGGGAGTTTCTCTGCTGGCGTTGTATCGCTGAGCAGGACGTTTTCGTAGATTCGGGCACTCAGTGCAAGGATCTCCTGCTTGTTACTCTTGGCATTGAATGTTGTCCGCATGGCAACACTCATGAGCGTCAAAGGGGGTGCGTCCAGGTTGTCTGATTCACTCAAGGGGGATATCATATTGGGATGCTCAACGAGGACCTCTAACTTGGCGTGAGAAGCATTCTTGAGGGAGCCGAAATCTGCATCCTTAATCTTCAACCAACACGGACCCATGATGTTCTTCCATAGAACAAACTGCTCGAATAAAGCAGTATTAGTACCGAAGACGTGGGAGAATGTCTCGCCTGTCGTCTCAGGAGCAAGTGCGGACTCTGTCAAAGGGTAAGCGGGCAAATAAGATCATCAAGAAGTCGATTGCACTCACTTGTGTATGGGTACAGGAGCTTTAGATATTGCGCCTCCTTCGGAATGCCGGGCAGTTCGAAGGCGTACTTCCTCGTACAGGCCTTGATCTTATGCATATCGACCTTCATCTTGGTCATGATCTCGTCAACTTCCGAGTAGACATCCATCATGTCAACCTCCTCGCTTGTGTCTCGTCCGTCTTTCTGACGACACAGACGTGGTAGGAAGTATAGCTTCCTCAGAATGTTGTCTACTTTGGCGAAACAGCTCACGTGTATTCCAGTTTTCTTGTTCAAAACCTTGCCGAATAAGCACAGAGAACCATTGACCTCGGTGTAATCTGTCCAGAACATGTTGAGACTACCGTCCTCCTCGATGGCGTCCTTGTAGTCGATCTTGCCGACGCTTCTAGATTCGGTGGCCGGACTGCTAACAACATTCAACATGTCTGTGAGCTGATTCCATGATGATGGGTCAACTGTCGCATCGGGAGCCTTCGTTGGGGAGGAACTGGCAGGTGATGGGTAAGGGTCCGCCTTGGCCAGCTTCTTAACGGGGCGAGATGCAGACAGATTAACGCTGGCAGCATTGATAGCACCAGAATGCGAAACTTCCATCATCTCTTCGTCTTCGTCCTCGGCGGGTTCGACCTTGATCTGAGTCTTACGTGCAACTGGCTTTGTTATAGGAGAGGACGGAATGGGAGCCGGGTCGCTCATGTCAACGTCGGCAGCCGGCGGCGGTGGTAAGTCGTCATCCATAGTAGGAGCGAAGGCATCATCATCGGCAAATCTGTCCTCAGCCTGGGGGGTCGGCGGTAACGCATCTTCACTAAGCCTCGGTTTCTTGGCTGTTGGTTGGCGGGCTTCACGAACAGGAGAGAGCATACGTGCTCGGCGTCGTTCCGGGGATCTGTTCCGCTTTGAAGTGCGGGAGGCGGGAGCTGGAATGTTGGCATCGACTTCACCCAGCAAGTCTGCCAAGAACTTATCGTCGTCTTCAGTCTTCACGACCTAGGAGGAGAGTTAGGGTCTGCCTCTGGAAGAACCACATATATCTCAGTCCGGGGAATATACCTTCGTCTTCGGTTGAGGAGCGACACGCCCCTTGGTGAAATACTCGCTGATGTCACGATCGTTCGCGTCTCGCTTCGCTTTCTCTTCTTCGCGTCGTCTCTTGTCTATTAACGGTGAGTACGGGCGTGGATATCTCGTCACGGCCTCATCGTACCTGACTTGCCGTCCTTCCCTCGAGGAAGCATTTCTTCGTCATCGCTCTCCGTCTCGTAATTGTGCACCCGATCCCATTCTTCGCGCCCATCATCGGCGTAGCCTTCGCCATTGTCGTCGACAACGAAGTCATCTTGGTTTAGACGATCCCGAACAATCTTCTTGTATTGATTCTCGTCGACTTCTTCGTATAGGTCTTGTTCCTGGGCAACCTCGTACGAGTCGAAGGCCTTCTTGCCCGAGGCCCGCAGAGCTCGGAGCTCAGCGAACTTACTACGCTTGTTCAAGGCCTTAGACATGTTGGACTCGAGAGGGTGGTAGTAAGAAAAGGGAAGCTGGGTGGAGAGATATCACAGAAGGTAGTTCATATTTCCACACCAGAGAGGTTGTGATGTGTAAGTCAATTGGGTTTGAACAAGCGTAGACAAGACGAAGGAGGGCCAAAATATGTCCGCCGGCTTACATGGGTGGCAGGTCCCTTTGGTGGGAGAAAACGCGTTGGGTGGAGACTATTAACGCGTTACTCGTGGAGAATTCGCGTCGTGCTTTCATAAGTATGCTCTTAGCCACCAAAACGTACTGGCGGGATAGTTAAAGAGCGAATAGTACTTCAGCTTTGGCGCGTCACTTACCGAAACGGGCCTAATTCAACAATTCGCTTAGGACAATACTATGGATAAAGTCGCGAAGTATCTCCCCGTGCTTAATTTAACAGTCACACAGTATAACAGTATAATAGAATATGCACATATCGGCCATGTGAGGCTTCGGTGGAGTGGGGGCCCAGCTTGTCGGTCTTTGAAAACACCGACGTTGCAAGTCCGTCGCCGATGAGATAACGATAACCAAGAAAATATTTTGGATTCAAGACAAGCTGCGCCCGCAATGCTGCTTGCTTATTAGCTGGCCCGCTCAGCTGACTGTCTGAGGACCAGAGTCGTCATGTTCACTTGTCGAGCATGCTTTAGGCGGGCTCTCAGTACCCTGTTCGAACAAGCTGTTCCCCCGAAAACATACTGTCCGCCGACGTGGCGGGTAAAGAAGTATGCGACTGCAGCTACAGCAGTAAAGACGAAGGAATCGCCCGATGACGGTGACGGATCGCCGACGACTGTCGCCAAATCCAAAGAATGGGCTGCTCGGAAGCAGCTGCAATATATGCAGGACCCGTATCACATTGCTTCCTATGTCACAAAGGTGCTCTCCGAGGACCGGTTCGAGGAGGCCGCCCTCATCACCAGACTAGCCAGCAAGGACAAGAATGTCACAGTCAGCTGGAATGAACTGATCAAGTATCAGCTAAAACACAACCGATTGCGTGCCGCACTGAAGCTGTACAACGAGATGAAGAAGCGCGCCCAGCTTCCGAATTCCCGCACCTATACCATCATATTCAGGGGCTGTGCCGACTCGTCCCATCCTAAAACTGCCCTTGCCGAAGCCATCAAGATATACAACCAGATGCAGAACCTGGAGCGTCTGAAGCCGAACACCATCCACCTGAACGCCGTCCTCAAGGTCTGCGCTAGGGTCGGAGATCTCGATTCTCTTTTTGCCGTCCTCGAAGGTGCTAACACCTCTCCACATGCTCTCGACAGCCAGACCTACACCACTATCTTGAACGCCTTAAGAATGCAGATTGATAAGCAGCAACACAGCGGTGTGTCCGAGTCGGAAGCCCGAGAACTCGTCAAAAAGACCATAAGCCGGGCAAAGTCGATATGGGAAGAGGTGATTTCGCGCTGGAGATCTGGGCAGGTTGTCGTAGATGAAGCCTTGGTTTGCGCCATGGGCCGCATCTTGCTCCTAGGAGGATATCACGATGTCGACTCCATCGCCGCCTTGATCGAGCAGACGATGAACATCCCTAAGGATGTTCCGGATCCGGGCGCCGGGAACAAGGAATCCAAAGCCGAGGACGGGAAGGCCCTGGCCGTGAACTCCGTCTTTGCGAAGAGCAAGGCTCCAGGGGCATACGCCCGGCCGGGCAAAAACACTCTCTCCATGATACTGGCATCCCTTGAGAAGATCGGGAAGACGACGCACGCGATCCGCTACTGGGGGATAATGACCAAGCACTATGGCGTGACCCCGGACGCCGAGAACTGGTACCAGCTGGTCAGGGCGTTCCGGCGCGGCAAGAACAGCATGCGCGCCGTCAACTACCTGCGCAACATGCCGCGGGACATGATGGCGCCGAAGCACTTCCGAGCCGCCATGGGCACGTGCCTGCGCGACCGGCTGAACCCCGCAGCCGTCGCCCACGCCACGGCGGTCCTCTACCTCATGAAGTCCAGGCTGAACCCCGCGGACTGCCAGACGATGCGGATGTACCTGCGGGTCGCGTACGCCTGCAAGCGACACTTCGAGGAGGAGGCCCGGGCGGGAAAGGTCGAGAAGGCGCGCCACGGCTACGGCAGGCAGCTCCAGTTGGCGCTCGGCCGCCTCATCGGGCCCTACCGGGCCGTCGCGCTCAAGGTCGGGGCCGAGAAAGTCGGCGCCGTCGGCGCCGGCAAGGAGGGCGCGGCCGAGTGGATGCGGCGGGCGCCGGAGCGCGCCGCGCTCGTCGCCCTCGCGCGCAAGATGATCGCCACCATCGACCGCCTCGTCACCGAGGGGCTCGTGGAGCCCGAGACGGCCGAGCACCTCAAGCAGTCCCGGAACGCCATGAACGCCTTCGTCGTCATCTACTTCGAGAAGCGCAAGCAGCTGGACCCCGCGTTCGGCAAGGGCAGGGCCGAGGGCGAGGAGGAGGACGAGTTCGAGAAGCAGGACGAGAAGGAGGACAGGGAGGACGGGTTCTACGACTACGACGGCAGCTTCTTCGACGAGGGCAAGGACCGGAGAAGAAGACAGGACGAGATCGCCGGTAAGATCGCCGCGCGGGATGATTTCTGGGGCCTGAGGAATCGGCTGTAATGGATTCCCAGGCAAGACTGTAGTTTTATTTATATATAGCTCAGATACGTCCAAAGTGACCTCTCTGCACGTGAAAAACATAGTACTCGTAACGTGGGGCCGTCTTGTATTTGGCTATTTTTCGAGAATTTAACCCCTGTATGCGAGACGGGTTTGCTCACCTCTGTGATATGCAGTTCCCTAAACGCGACGCATTATCAGAACGTTGACGACAGTCCCCGAAGAATCCGCTATAGGAGATAGAAAGACAGACAGGCTTACGGAGGCCAGCCCCAACCGTAGTCGAGGAGAGAACGTCGGTAGGGTTACTTATCTACACGTGAACCTAGCAGGCGCCTAACCGGACTCCACCCATCCATCATCGTCCGCAGATAGATAGATGGGATTGCTCGGCAGACTCCGTTTTGTAGCGTTACCATACGTACCTACTCGAAGACCATCACCCTCGAGCACAAAACGGGGATCGGAATCGATTTTATCGTGACGAACGGCCTACGCGGGACTTTATATATAGGTGTATACATGTTTCCAGACTGGACTTTCTACATTTCACAGTAGATAGCCTTTTCCTAAGACATCTCGACGTAATAGTCATACCGCGGAGGATAATTCTCCAGGCTCGTGGTTTGGATGAGTTCATAACCGGGCCAACTCAGTACACTTCAAAAGCCCATTTCTAAAAAGAACTCGCTCGTCTGTGAAAACAGACATTACCGCATTGGTCACGCAGAGTAACGCCTGGGTATTCAAGACGACACGCATTCAAGCGGCCAAGGAGCGACCGATGATATTATATTGTAATACCTACGGGAATCCGTCCACACCCTGAACCTCGTGTCTCATCTGCCCGCCTGCGGCCCGAAGCCCCAAGAATGGCAAGAGTAAAACCGTAAGAAAGAAATGCGGCCAAAGAAACCCAGCGACAGGGTGGCGCGCATAAGGCCCCTTGATCCAGCACCGGGGGAATAAAAGAACCCCCCTATCCCAATATCAGGCCCTTGTACCCAGCGGATTGGCGTATGGACATGTAGGCATCCTCGATCCGGAACAGCCATTCCCGCTTGTCGACCGAGTCGGGGCTGGGTTCTATAGCGTCGGGGCCGAACAGCCTGATGGTATGGGCGACACTGTTGTAGGTCGCAAACGGTGCGTAGGAGTGTCTGAACCTGGTAGCCAGATGATGAATGGCCGCAAAGAAGCTCGGATACTCCCGTTCCGGCAGCATGGGAACATCCGTATCGGGGACTTCTATGCGGAGTGTCACCGCCGCGTTGCCCTGAGAACTCATCGGGGTGGGTTCGTCGTGGAATTTAGCTGTCGGGGGTTGAGATTGGCTTGTGCGGACCACCAATTGAGTAATTCCTCTTGTGCCAACCACCGATTTAGAGGCTCCTCTTGAGACCACAGCTGTCAACATTGGCTCTCGAATGACTAGAGACGTTTCGAGCACATGGTCCAGGAAATGGGCGGGCACCCCTGAGTTCTTGGGCACCACAACAGTCGGCCTAGGTGGCTTCGACCACAGACCGGGATCAACATGGGAACTTGGAGTGTTCGGAAGGTCGAGCCGCCCGCGGATAATACGGCTCCTGCGCGCAGTGCCTCCGTCCTCCTTGTGCATTCCTGATGCTGGAGGAGTCTGTACGGGTTGCGGCCTAGGACGGAGTGCCAAAGGTCCTAGATTGGAAGTGGATTTCTCAGCGGATGCCTCAACGCCGTCCACATGAAGTGGTTTTTTTGACGGCTGTTATCCGGGGGCTAAAGAGATATCGTGTAACGGTTGGCGATGGTGGATATTTTGGAAGATATAGGAAAACGCCAACGGCAGCCGGTCCAGGTACAGAGAATAGAAATTGACTTACCGTGCCAACCTGGGTTAAAGCAGCCTTCTTCGCATTCTTGGATGAGTCCCAAACCAGTTCCCGCCCTTTCGGGAACGTCCGGCTGCGGGCACACGCGGCATTCTTCGTCGGGGCTAAGGCTTTTGTCGGTATCGAGTATCTCGTCTGGGCTTATCACTTGAGGACGTAGATCATGGCTAGCCGGCTCCGTATGTAGGCCACTAATGCTGTTCCGTCTCCTGTGGCCTAGTGATTGGATGGCGAATCGCCTACTGTATCCAACAGTTGCAGGTCGCTGCCGGTCAGATTTGTCTTGAGAAGATCTGGAGCGAGACGATACGGATCCTATGGAGGAACGTGTACCCCTCAAGGATGAGGGCACGGAACCAACATTCTCCCGGAGGGGGACCAGTGACTCGTCCTCGGGCTCTCGACTTCCCAGGTTTCCAGTCTTTGCATAAGCCGTCAGGCTAGCCCGGATTGACTTGAAAATATCTGCTGGTCTTTTATGAAGTGAGTGTCTTCTACTCCTCCATCTGCCAGTGGTGGCGTATTGTCGATGTGTGGGCGAGCCAGGACGTGCTGTCCATCCGTACGGTGCAGGGGGAGGCATCCTGAAGAGTCCTACGAGCGTGAAGTCCAGTGGCCTAGTAAGATGAGAAATGCAAGAAGAACTGATACAAACTAGCAAGCTGACAAAAGCTGCCTAATAGACTGTGTTCACCCAAGAAACAAGTCTGTGTAACACTGCGTAGAATGTATGGCTGACTATTCCTGGTGAGGAATCGAAGTAAACAACGCCCATTATAATAGAAGTGTTGTCCGGTGGCTCCTGGGCTCTGGAAAAGCGCAGGATGCTCTTGCGAGAGACTAGCCTTTCTAACCTGACAGGCACGACCGCAATACATATTTGCTGGCTTCGGCGATGCTTGCCGTCAAACCTTTATGGAAATGGCCAATCAACTAAATGCGTTACTCGGAAGTCCTTCCGTCACTTCATGGATAGCCCCGTAAACGTCTCTAAACCATGACTTCCGGCCTACTGGGTGGACTTACACGATTTCGAGAGAGTGACCTGGGTAGGCACAGTCCTCGAAACCAGCTCCTTTAGGCAGGCCCGTTAGGTTATAGAGTTTCGACCTCGAGTGAGATCCCAGGATATACGGCGAACGATATATCCCAATCCGTTCATGATTGCCAGAAACGGAGTCGAGGCTCCAGCGAGATGACACATCGTTGTCCAAGCTCCCTAAGAAGGCCGGAGATACCTACTTCTGTAATAGGCTTTTCAGAGCTGATGTCATCCTCTTGGGGTTAACCACGACCTACATCCATCCTAGCCAAAGCTTAATAACTCGTGATCTATGCGGCTGGCCCCTTCGCGTTATCCAGGGATACGATTATAAGGTAGGTCAGTAGGATGCCACAGGGTGGTTCCCATCTTGCAGACCTTTGGTAAGTACACGGCACGACCCGCAGTCGATGTCTGTAACTGATAAATATGCAAATAGCCTAGAAGAGGGTCTAAAGCATTGGTGCTCTTCGATCATCCGGATATACGCGGCCTGTAAGCCTCGTAATTTCCGTGACAATGATAAGTACCTAGGAGGAACTTGTTCTGCTCAGCTGGGTGCCAGCTGCCACAGAACTGCCAGCCTCAGACTGCGTAGGTAGTTCCAGGATCTCGCCGATAACCCCACACCGAAGCTCCCCTCCCCGTCCGCACGCAATGGAATCATCCCCCCAACACCGAAAGTACCTAATACCATCCGGCATCAGGGCAAGCTTTCCCCATTCTCGTCCCTGCTCTCCGACAACAACAACCAACCCGACATAACGCAATCCAAACCGAATCTCAACCGGGAACGGTGTCGAAAAACGAAAAGAACAGAAAACAAAGGGAAAATGGCGGACCTGCCCTCGGAGATCGCCTCGACGATCCAGGCGGGCCACATCAAGCGGGACCCGAGCCCGCGGCACGACCTGAACCCGTCGACGAGCGCCTCGGAGAGGCAACCGGTATCGCTCCAGCACGCGCATAGACGACAACGGCAGCGGAGCCAGCAGGCCGCGCACACGCACAGCGGCTCGGAGGCGGACGAGGAGGGAGATGACGACGACGACGACGACGACGAAATACCGCTCAGCGTGCTGAAGCCGCGGCCGCGCGGCCACCACCGCGCGCACGGCTTCCCGCCCATGCCGGACCTGCGCTTCGAGCAGAGCTACCTGCACAGCATCGCGGGCGCCGACAAGTGGTGGAAGGTGGCGTGGATCACGGTGCGGGACCAGGTAAGAACGCTCGCATACCTACCTACCTACCGACATACGTACACGCAAGTAAGTAGGCGGGCAGGCAGGCGACACGTAGGCTAACCCGCGGGACCCCGCGTCAAAACAGGTGATGATGCCGCTAGCGCAGGGTGTGCTCTACAACCTGGCCATCTGCGGCTGGCAGCACTGGAACCGGAACGCGCGAATACACGGGAACTCGATCGGGGCACGGGTGCGGCGGTGGTGGTACGGGGTAAACAACTGGGCGCTGCCCCCTCTGGAGCCCGGCAAGGTCGCCTTCTCGAAGGCGCCCCTGGCCGGAGGGAGGAGGTGATGGATGACGGTCAGCGATGTGACGGTGGTAGCGGTGGAAGCGGTCGGTTCATCAGGACAAAAGAAAGACAGGCGATTGCTTGAGGGGCGGACGGAGAGGAGGGGAAAACACGCTGGAATTAGCGATAAAGATATTGCGTGGGGATGATCATGACAGAAAGGGAGAGGAACGCCTAGAGACGATCGGAAGCACGAGCCCTAGTATTAAGGCGCCCAACAAAGGGGCAACGAGCATAGCCGGCCTCCTACATGAGGGACCGTATTGCTGCTCTCTGTACTATAGTACATCGTTTGGTCGTAGACGCGGTCAAATAGCCCATAGCCACGAAATCAGGGTGCGGAGCATCGCACCGTACAGCCGTGCCACGCCATGCCATATCGTCCCTACTACCTACGGTCGTGTATGTCTATCAAGTCATCTAGGTACTCTTTCTCGCCTCTATGCCATCCACCGCTTGTACATGCTTTTCGTGGAAGTCTGCCGCCCGTCAGAACTCCTCCAGGGCTTGGAGATCACGGACACAACCGTCTTCGCCAATATATGATTTAGAAAATAAACCTAATGGTTCGCCCTTGGGCACGCCGAATTCCACAGCCCGCTACGACCCCTAACGTCCAACATTCACCGGCGCCGGCGCCGGTAGACGTTGCCGCGTCTTGTCGGGGCTTTTCCTATAAGCTAGCGAGGTTGACTGCAAGGGACCGGGCGTCGTGGGACGGAGCTGAGGCTCATCAGCATTGGACTCGGAATTCTTCTCAGCGCCGGAAGGCTGAACAGAAGACTCCGCGCTTGCTCGCTTCTTCGTTGGGGCGACGGCAATGCTCTCTTCGCTTCGCTCCTCCGGGACGTTATCACTTGTCTCCGCTGGCTTGGTAGACTTCGGCTTGGACTCTGAACCGTTGTATCGGTAGTCATCGAGATTGAGGGCAGACTCCTTGTCCTCCGCACCTGCTTTCGTAGGTACCTTCATGGTGACGATACGGCTCTTGCGACTGCCGTCATCAGCTTCGTCGTCGGCCATCTCTTCATCCTCGTTCAAGTCGTCATCTTCCTCGTCCTCCGTCTCATCAGGGACGTGATCCTCTTCTTCATCCTCGCCCAAATCGGGCTCGCTCTCATCCCCGTCCTCGTCTTCGTCCTCGTCCATCGAATTGTAACTTCGGCCTCTAGTTTTTGCTGCCGACCAGCCGTTGGTTCCATGGTTGACGGCGGCCGACCTTCTCGGCCTCCCAGTGGGACCAACGGACGATTCCTTCGAGCGAACCGTCTCGTTATCTCCGTCAGGGCTTGTCGTGACAATGTTGTTGGATGCATCTACGGTCATGCGCGAGGGCGCCTTGACCTGGCGGCCACTAGCAGTAGTAACCGGACCAGCGGGTTCGGCTGGGGTGTGAGTGCCCGTATTGCGTGTAGATCGTCGGTTGCTCGAATCGGTCAAGAAGTCCTCGTCGTCGGAGTATGTGTACTTAATTCGCTTTCCGCGCGTTCGCCCTTCGTACATGGAGAAACCTGGTTCCGGTCGCTTGAATCTTTCCTTCTGCATTTGGCGGTACTCTCGTCGTCTGCGCTTCTCCTCGGTAGCCTCAAATCGGGGGATAGCCGCCAATATTTTCTGAGTAAGCTTCTTCGCCTTTGGACCACCATCTACCGTTTGTAACTTGTCTACCAGAGCGTTCAACTCCTCGATATTTCCGGCAACGCTCCACCATGTTCTGTTAAAACCCTGCGGGTTGCTCTCCCTGTAGACTCGGAACGCCGTATCGTCCAGGCCTTCGATTAGGTAATATCGTCTCTTGTCGCTGTCAGACCCCCATGGTTGTACTGATAGAGGCTGGTTGAGGTCATCTTCGTGTCGGTTCTGCTTATAGGATTTGTTGATGATTCCCTTGACGACCTCGGAAGACGACAGGGTCCACAGGATCAAGGTTCGCAGCAATGTAAGCTGTAAGTGAAGCCATGGTCAGCCCCTGGTTGCTTTTTTTTTTTTTTTGGGGGGGGGGGGGGGGGTGGGG
>QJNU01001606.1:0-32374 GCA_004154915.1 Monosporascus ibericus
TTGTTATTATTGTTATTATTGTTATTATTGTTATTATTGTTATTATTGTTATTATTGTTATTATTGTTATTATTGTTATTATTGTTATTATTGTTATTATTGTTATTATTATTACTATTATTATTATTAATATTAATACACATTAGAAAATGCTTATTACACGTTAAAGTATTACCTTTAATTTATAAAGGCTTCCAGATTTAAATTAAAAACCCATTAAAACGGCCTTAATTTAAAATACGTATAGTTTTTATATAATAAGATACCTGGTAAAACAAAGTTATAAAAATACTATGTATAAAAACCTTTTTAGCTCGGAATATATCGTATGGTTAAAACGTTTTACAAAAACTATAACGTATAGCGTATTATATTAGTAAGTTAATTATATTAATAAGTCGGTCTCTTCTTGGCAGTTCGCGATAATAAACTTAAATATAACAACTATAATATAATAAATTAAATCTGATTAAATAGATTCGTTTTCGTTAAACGTATTTATAGCTTCCTTATAAGTACGCACATTATGTTCGGGCTTGTCGTAAACGCTACATTTTCGTTCTTTCCTTTATCTCTTTTACGACGATTACCTTTAATCGTTATTAGCTGTACTGTTTTATTACCCCCTTTTTTCGGCGAGAAAAGCTTAATGCTTTTTCCTCTCTAATAAATGTCCCTCTTGATTTTATTTTTTAAAAAAAAAGAAATATATATATTTTACTACTTAGACATTTCCTTAAGACATAGTTCGTTTCGCGTAATTTTATGGTTTGTCTTTAAAAAAATGCGGCTTTATATTAAAGTAATATATAACCTTTTATTTTAAAATTAGCCCATTTAGTTATTTTTATTAACGAGTTACTTCGGTGATTTTTAATTCTTTTTATAAGTGATGCTTTTATTTTATTATTTTATGGATACTTATAAGACTTCCGTGGGTAAGAAAATAAAATTAGCAAATACAAACGGTAAAACGGTAAATATAAATATAACTGAAAGAATAGTTTTTTTTCGGAAAAGAAGTTATTAAAATTAAATAAGGCAAATGCAGTTTTCGTAAATCTGGATTTAATATTATCGGACGTTATACTAATTTTAAAAGTTCTAGTAAAACTAAGAAATATGCTTTTTTCCGCGATATAATTATAATAACGTTATGTTAAATTTTTAATATAAACCAAATTAGCGCGTTTTAATACGAAAGAAGTAAAATACGTCGAAAAATTAAATTTTAAAAAGAATAAGCAAATATATATGGTGTAATAATAATATTATTATTTGCGTAATATTTTTCGACTTCGATCGAATAATACTTTTCATAACTATTAAAAATAAAATAAAAAAGCGTTTTATTTTTTTCGTACGCGTTCGTAAATATTTCTCGAAATATTGAACCTATTTTAAATTTAAAATATTAGTTATTTAATTAATAAAATTTATAGCGAACTTCTAATTAGATAATAATAATCTTCGATATTAAGAATTAAAGTAACCCTTTCCGGTAACATAGTAGGTAATAATAAAGTTTAATTTTACAAATTAATAACTTATATAATTCTAATTTATTCCCGATTCCTTTTATAATTATTATATTCGATATTATAAAAATGTTTATTAAAAAGTTAGTTTTATTAAAAATATAAATATCTCTTTTAAAAGGCTGTATTTTATAATTATAATCGAATAAATTCGAATTATTTATGGAATACTTTTAAATTTTCGTATAATATCTTTTAATAATCAGTCCTTTAACTTAAAAACGTTCTAAGTTATTTTTACCATTTAATAAATTTTAACGCTTAATTAACCCCGATTTGTTCTATAATGCGTAGAGTTAATAATAAATTAGTTATAATTTTAATATATTAAAGCCGGACTAAAAACCTTTATGTATTTAAAATAAGAATTCGGTCGATAAATAATTTTCTTTCAGTCGGCATTAATCTTTACAAAATAATAAAAATGTCAGTTCAAGAAGGTTTATTATTAAATCGGCTTTATAATGTAAATGAAATTATTTAGTATATATAATTGATTTGTTTAAAATTAAGTCGGTTAATTTTATAATAAAAAAATATATGTTACTTTTATATCATATCGCTTTTTTAGAAAAAAACGTTTAATTATACGAAATGAACTATATTTTAAGTAAACGTTTTTAAAAAGAAGAAATACTGATTATATGAGAAAAATAAGCTTCTTTAACCGAAAAGAAAGGGGGTAGTAAAAAATATGCAGCTGATAACGGCTAGAGATAATTGTCGCAAAAAGATTAAAACGAAGAAAAAAAAGTATAACTTTTACGGCAAACTCGAACATAATGCGCGTATTTATAAAAAAGACAAAAATACGTTTAATGGAAAAGAATTCGATTAATTTAAATTAATTTATGACGTTATAGTTATTTTATTTAGATTTGTTATTACGGAGTGTTAAAAAGTACGCCGTTCGATAATATACGCCGTTCAGTAATGTGAGACGTTACTTTTAAAGTTTATCCGTAAGGTTTACTGTTAAGGTTTATCTTTAAGGTTTATCGCGTAAAGCTTAATATCTTTTAAGTTATATTAACTTTATCGAACTAGCCAGCGGGCATAAGGTTTATTAAGGTCAAAGTCTATTAGTAACTACATATTCAGCTTTAAAGTAAGGCTTTATAGGACTGAGATATACAATATATCCTAACTGTAAAAACTATTAATTAATTATCGTATTCGAAGATACTGAGTATAATATCTATTATGGAAATTATATCGTGGAATGATTTTCTGTGTATTTAGCTGAGCCTGAAAAATAAGGCTTTAACTTATATCAACCTTGCATTCTATTTTACGATATCATATATTACAATTTTAACTTAAATAAGTTCGGACTACTTACGAAATGGTTTTAAATTCTTTTATAATATTCTTTACTAATTAATCTTTCGATTTAAAGGCCTTTTAAATGTTTTTGCCGTCGAATACAATTCGATGGCTAGTTAACCTTGCCACGTTTTATAACGCGTTAAGTAAAAAAATATATTAGCTATATTTTCAAGGCATTTAAGCGTACTAAAAGGCTTTCTCTAATTTAAATCCAGTATTTAATTATTAAGCTATCTTTTTCTGGTCGCTTTTAACTTTAACGATGTAGAAATATAATTACTATTTAAAGATACGCTGTTATATTATTTATATAAAATAAATATAACAATCTTATATATAAAACTAAATATTTTATAACTCAGCTTTTAGTTTAGCTTGTTAATAAAAACGCCTAGATTTCTTCTTGCTTTCATATAAGCCGTTTTATATTGTTAAAACTGAAAAATAAATAATTAAAATTCGGTGGTTTAGCTTTAACAAATACCGCCCGGAGTGCTTATGCGTTGGGAGAGCCTTTATAAGACGTTATATTATTTTTTAACCTTAATAATTACTTCAATTTATTACGGTATAACTTTATAAGCGTGCTAATAAACTTTAATCCTTATTTAACTTAAACCTTTTTAAAAACCTTATAAAACGGTTCAAATAAAAGTTTATTTTAAATAAAGAATTACACTTAAATATATCTTAATAATTCGCTCTTTTAAAGTAAATAAACGTTGTTTACAACCTTGAATTAAAGTTATATTTAGGTTATTTTCGGTTATAAAACTCTATATTTTTAAGCTCTTTTATTATAAAAAAGACTACATAAAGTAATATCTTATATATAAACAGTTCCGCGCTCGGATATATATAATATCTTTAGTAAAAACGTTTATATAAATACCGCTTATCCGTGAAGCCAGCGGGTATAAGGTTTACCATGGTCGAAGCTTATCGACAACTACGTATGTAAGGCTCCTAAGCGATATCAGTTGAGAAATTATATGCTTACGAGAGCCTAGCAGTCGGCTTCAGAATGAGGCTTTATAGGACTACGATATACAATCTATCCTAACCGTAAAAACTATTAATTAGTTATCGTATTCGAAAATACTAGGTATAATATTCATCGTAGAAAGTATATCGTAAAAAGATTTCCTATATATTTAATAAAGCCTAGAAAATAAGACTTTAACTTAAATTAACTTTATATAAATACCGTTTATAATACCGCGGCGAAATAAATTCAGCTTTCTTTTTATTACATTTAAGTTACGCTTTATTTCGTAATATATTGTTATTTAAAATATTTAACAATACTATATTAGCTTAATTCTCTTTAAAACGTATCGAAAATTTATATTTAAAAAAACCTAGGTTAAAAATTAAGAATAAATTATTACGTAAAATGTTAAGTGATAAAGCTCATAAATTAAATTTACCTTTCGGCTAAAATATCTATTTCTTTCTTTTCTCCCTATTACGGGTTGTATTATATTTATTTATTAATATTATCTGTCTTTAAAATTTAAGCCGCTTATTTTAATACTTTAAAGTAAAACTATATTATTATATGGTATAAGCTTCGGTAAAAATTAACGTCTGATACGTATAACGGTATTTAATTACTTTAAAAAAAAAGGGTAACGTCCTACACAAGCTCACGGGATGTACAAGTTTACGGGAAGGTTTTTGGCACCTTGTAACAATTAATCTAAATAAGTTAATTATAACATATATAATTAATTTAAATTAATTATATTCTCCTTCGTTAACCGTATTTATAGATTTTTAATAAGTGCACGCATTATATTAAGCTTTATTACCAACGTTATATTGCCATTCCTTTTTTCTAACCTGCTTATGTCAGCTAGCTGGGGGGTGCTTAGCGCACTCCATATATGGAAAGGTCACCTACTGATCGGCCCATATATATTCTGGAGCTAAGCTACTTAAAGTTATATGAGTGCAACAGCACCTGTAATTAACCTAATAGAATAACACAACCGATGTTCCCTATATCCAACAGCTTGCGACCGATTACTACTTAATGCGTTTAACTTAATATTACCTTTATTCCGTATAAATCGAAGCTGACCGACTAATAAAACCATTATTAACCGAATTCTTTATTTAAATATCCGCGCGTTTTTTTTCCGGCTTTAATATGCCGCATAATACGGCATAAAACGCATCCGAGAAAATAAGTTAAGGCGGGTTATAAGGCTATAGAATAAGGCTGTAAGGTTTATTATAAGGCGCGTTCCGGGCCGAGTTGTAGAGGCGTGTTAAAGTATTATAAAATTTACCGAAGCAACTATTCGACCTTACGTAATTAAATAATTAAAATAAACTTTTTTAATAAAAATAATATTTATTATACGAGATAAAAAAATTCTTTTACTCGACAACAAAAATAATAATATAAAGATATTGCTAATAGAAATTAAAAATAACTGTTATAAGAAGGTTAAAAAGAAGAAATACTAATAAAGCGTCCGTAATAAGCTTTAATATAATACGTATACTTATTAAAAACTTCTAAATATAATTAACGTCCCATACAAGCTCACGAGATGCACAAGCTTACGGGATGATTTTTAGCACCTCGTAATAATAAATTCAAATAAAACAACCATAACGCAATAAATTAATTTTAACTAATCGTATTTTACTTCGCTAAACGTATTTATAGCTTCTTTATAAATACCCGCATTATATCCGAGCTTACCGTAAACGTTATATTTTTATTTTTTTATTTTAACCCTTTTATAACGAACTCTTTTAACCGCTATTAGTTATACTTTTTTATTACTACCTTCCTTTCCGATTAAAAAAGCTTATCCTTTTTATATAGTAAATATTCCTCCTTTTTAAAAACGTTTATTTTTAATTCTCTAACGTTTACTGAAAATGTAGTTCGTTTTGCATAATTGAACGTTTTTTCTTGAAAAAAAGCGGCTTTATGTAAAAGTAATATATAACCTTTTATTACAAAATTAGCCGACGTAATTATTTTTATTACTAAAACGCTTTAATAATTTCTGATTTTTTTAAAATAAATAACGTCCTTATTTAATAACTTTACAGATATTTTTAAGGGTTTTCGCTCGCGAGGAAATGAAACTAGTAGAAGTAGGCGGGAAAACGGTCGGAATAAGTATAACTAGAAGAATTTTTAATTCGAAAAGAACGTTATTAAGATCGAATAAAATAAGTTTAACTTTCGCGAATCCGGATTTAATATTATCGGACGTTATAGCAGCCTTAAATACGTCGTAAAAACCGAAAAAGTTCTTTTTTCGCAATATAAATATAATAACGTTATATTAAAGCTTCGATATATAACGAATAAATACGTTTTAAATAGAAAAGTAAAATACGTCAAAAAGTTAAAGCCGATAAAAAGAATACGCGGATATGCAAAAAGTAATAATATCGTTATTTGCGTAATATTTTTTGAATTCTATTAAACAATACTTTTCGTATCCCTCGAGGATAGAAAAACGTTTAATTTCTCTCGCATACGTTCGGGTATACGTATTGAAGTATTAAATTTATTTAAAATTTAATTCCTTTATTATTTAATTATTTCAATTTATACCGGACTTTAAATTGGGTAATAATTAATATTTTAGATATTAAAAATTAAACTAAGTTTTTTTCGTTGAAATAATAAATAATAATAAAGTTTAATTTTATAAGTTAATAACTTATATAATTATAACTTATTTCCGATTCGTTTATTACCTTTATTTAAATTTCTTCCATTTTTTAAATATTTATTATTATTATAATTTATGTTATAAAAAGCTTTATTTAAAAACCTTTTTGGTCGAAGTTGTAAATATTTTTTTACGATACCGTATTTTACGATTATAACCCGAGTAAGTTCGAACCATTTACGGAATGTTTTTAAATTTTCGCATAATACCCGTTAATAATTAATCTTTCGATTTAAACGTATTTTAAGTTTTTTTTAGCTGTGGTACAGAATTCCACGCTTAACTAACGCCGACGCGTTTTACAATGTATTAAGTAAGTAATAAATTCGCTAGATTTTTAATATGTTAAAGCCGGACGGAAAACGTTCGCGTATTTAAGTTAAGGATTCGGTCGATAATAATTTACTTTTTGATCGGCTTTAATTTTCGCAAATAGAGAATAATATCGGTTTTAAAAGATTTACCGGTATATCGTTAATATAAGATAATATGGGAGATTTCATATATAGAACTAAATGTCGCATAATTAAGTTTCGGGTTTCTTTTTTTTTTTTTTACCTAAACGGTTAGGTTTATTTTGGCTCCTTTTATAAGCCGTTCCATTTTATTAGTATTAATAAACGAAGAATCGAAGTTAAGTGATGAAAATGTGTTAAAAACTATCCCGTGAGCTTGTGCATCCCGTGAGATTGTGTGGGTCTTTAGCGAAAGAGAATATGATTAGCTTAAATTAAATATACGTGTTATAGTTAAGTTATTTAAATTTATTGTTGCGATGTGCTAAAAATCATCCAGTGAGCTTGTGCATCCCGTGAGCTTGTGTGGGACGTTATAAGGTTTATCGTGATTTCTTTTTAAAAAAATCCAATTTTTAATTAAATAAGATATTAAATAAAAAGAATCTTTTAATATAATACGTATTAATAACCGGTTATCGCATTTAAAAAGAATTTTATAACGGTTACGACCTTTACAGTTAACACCCGGATTTTCGAAATTAAAGCGGCAGCATACTTTATATATAAAACTTAAAAGCTTTCTTTATAATCTATAATTTCGCACGCTTTTTAACCTCTTAAATGGCTTGCATAAATTCTATTCCTCGTATAAGGCGTTAAATGTTTTTTTATATAATTTCTGTACTTTTTTTAATTGTATATTCTAGCTATTATTAAAGTTGAAGAGTATTATAGACGTAATGCTAAGGTGGGAGAATTGTATGGTGCGGGGAAGATTTTAGCGTTTTTTTTTTACACCCCCACTATAGGACACCCTTTGTCTACCGATGATTCGTCAGCCAATCGTGTATGTAAGGGACCAACACATGAGTTACGCTAGATTCCTGCATTTAATCATGATGACGGCTAATAACAACTTACAAATTTGAAATGTATTTTTTTAGTACAGATAGAATATAATATGTAATAACCTAGTTATTACTCTCGTAAATATTTTTAATATAATTCTTAGTAGATTAAAAATAACTAAAGTAATTATGTTATATATTAAGCGGGTGAGCCATAATATGTAGACTCGTAATAATTTGTCAACTTGAATCTCAACCCTAATAGTCTATTGCGGTCATTGCTAACAAACAATCATGTAACCTCTACTGATTCCCGGAATTTCAATGAAATTCAAAACGATTTCTCAAATCCGGGCGCCCAGCAACGGGTGCAATTTCAATCTTTGCCAGGAGCGGAAACACTCACGTCGACAGTTTCAGACAGTGAATGCCGATATACGTATAGTACGTATTTCTGGCATGTGATAAATAGAAGGCGATCCAGGTCGGGAAGAATTTCTTACTTCCACAAACCCATGCATTAGCTGATGATCGCTACAGACAGTCCTGGGCCCCATTCAGTGAAGGGACAGGTGCACAGAGCCATCCATGTGAGACCTGCAATTGAGCAGAGCTAGCGTAGCGGGCTGGGCGTCTTGCACAAGAGCCATTCTTATCTATGAATTTGTGCCATGCCGGGTGACCAGCAACGGGAGAGTAGCACCCACCTAATGTCGACTTCGTAGAAAGGGAAGAACCCACTATGGTGACGGTCGTATGCTGATGTTCTTGCAGCGATGAGAGATTGGTCGAAATGGGGGACCGACGGACTGGCGGATGATTAATACCACTTACTACGGCCGAATGTAAGCGTATAAGTCATGGAGAAGTGGGGGGTCCCACCAGCCAGGTGTACGTAGTGAGCACGAGGACCCACATTGTTGCACCGCGCCATGCAACCACGACTTCAGCGTTCAAACTAACGTCATATAGAAAGGGTTGAGGCTTGTGTCTAGTAAAAGCGTATGACTACAAGCGGAGCAGGCTTGTGCTTTCAATGCTTTGCAGGAAGTTGTTTCTGGCGCGGAAGGTAGGCGTCTTCGTAGACGATATCCTGCGACGAGCCGCGACTCCTACGCACGGGTCATACGCGCACCGTCCTGAGAGAGGGAATTCTGTGTGCGAATGATCGGGGTGTCCTCGCTGACTGATAAAGGGATAGTTGAGGACCGAACGACCAAGCTGCAAAGTGTCATACTGCGAATTCGATTTGACCGAGAATGAGGTGATAATGATATGCAATGACAGCTTATGTCAACCTTTCAGCCATAGAAATGCTCGCTTTCCGAGCTGGTCTCCTTTCCTAGGCACCGGGATCAAGCGAGGCCGAGTTTCTAGAAATTCGGATAGAAGTCCCCAAAACGCACGATGGCACCCGAGGTTGTGCTCATCCCGGAAACTCTTCGTGCCAGGATAGATCATTGGACAATAATCAGGCCCACAGCCTGCGCTCCAAGACTGGCATAAAGGGAAGCGCCTTTCGCGGCCTTTCCGATTTCGGATTCTGCAGCCGAGTCGACTGTCCTTCATGCGATCGGTGCGCACTAGATCAAAGGTGGGTTGCTGTATGGGGTTGAAGGCGATTGGAGCATCTAGTTGAGATAGGAATGCCTTTCCTCGACGACGCCCCAACTCTGAATGTGACGTCACCAGCAGAGGTTGCACTTGCACCATCATAGCAGCGACCAACGACAAATTGCTCTGTCTAGGTGAGTACGTGGGGAAGCGGCTGATATTCAAGATGGCTGTACGTGTTGAGTCCACTGATCAGTAGTCCCTCATTTAAGTTGTCCAGATTAAGCAGAGAAGGGCGACTTCACGTCCAGGTCGTGGGCTGTAGGCCGAGAAGCCAGACTTGTCATTTCACCTCTAGATACGGTTTGGAGAAGACTTTCGTCTACCGTCCGTAGATACGCCTCAAGGCCTTCGGGTCAACTATGACATCGATACTCCATTTCCCGGCTTACATCGCTCATAGGGAAGCGGTGTCTGACAACAGGTGCTCACTCCATTTCGGCAACCTGAGTCGCGAGCTCGAAATGAGAGGCGGGACGGCGCGTTGAAAAAACGGCTTTGGATGGAATGGTCATTGAAGACAGGGAATTTCGATTACGGTAGGACCTGGGGGTGCTCGCGAAGAAGCGAGAGAGGGAAGGGAAAAGAAAGGGAAAAGATACAACGGGATGCGAACCCAGCCATTCTGCGAGCTCAGAAAGGCGGGCAACCTGCATTTCGAACGCCTTGGTTGTTCGGACGTAGGTATGAGGATGAGGAAAAAATTTTCTTCCCCAATTCCTTCTTGCTGAAAGTGGAAATGAGATATGCAAGTGTGTAAATTTTGCATACGGAGAAATGCCTTGCAAGCCGTACCCACGAACATAATGCGCTCCACTTACATGTACCGAGGCACGAAGTACTTCACAACATTATGACCTCGACGTACCTACCTATGTGGGTAATAAGTGCGTGCATGTGCATCCTCTGCGGTTAAAGCGGCGGGCGAGAGCTTTATTTGGGCTGCAGCGTAAAGCAGACATTAACATCGCCTACCCAATACACACCTTCCTACATCATTTTACCTATGTAGCTGGCATATGGTTGCGTGCCCAAATTATCTTAAAGCAGTGGGTATGGAACATGATGGACGGATACTGTGTCATTTCGCTTGTTGAACCTACTACACATGTACATATCACCACCCACACCTGCCTGCCCACGCTTCACCCCCATAGGTGCCTGGATAATACAAGAGGTATCCAGTGAGAAGCTGGAAGTTTTGTTTACGTAAACCAGTTATCTGGTAATTTAGGATCCATGAAGCCCTGGCGCCCTGCGCGTACCGCGGCTACGGAGAAAAGTAATTTCAGCCAGGTATGCACAGCACCTTGAAATTCGTGTTGCATTTCTGACCATGTGTCGTATCCAGCTGGCTAGACTAGCAACCTGCCTCCTAAGGATCACTACTCCCTTTGAGCCGTCCTGACATGATATGATATATAGTCGAAGGACACTGTTTTTACAACAGGGGAAACCATCGAGTGAACGCTCGCCCTCACTGGATGAATGTCTCCACATGGGGAGACTCGGGCTGCCGATCATACCAAACGACCGGACGGTGAGGGTAAGGCAAAAATAATGATATACAGAGTAGGGCGTCCCGAATCCACGGAAGGGGCTAAATGCGCTAACAGAGATAATGTACAACAGATAGGAGCACCTCTCTGAGTCTCTTGCATTGGAGCCAAGAGGTTTACCAGCCGATGTCATAGACCATAGCCGCTGCTGCTCCCCAAATTGAGTAGATAGCACAGCACAATGCTCCGGTGCACATGAACCCGAGTGGTGAACGCTTGCTTGTAAATGGTCTCAGAGTTTCTGTCCGACTGCCGAGCAGGGCTTCACGAACTCCTTCGTCCAATCGCCTTGTATCCGTCGATCACGACACGAATCTAATGCGCAGCGGAAAGCCTCAAGACCTAGTACAACGGCTCCCACCTAGCCTGCTCCCGTCTTGTCGTTACGCTGGTACTGCTTATTAGTGTAACATCCGAGCAGACAGTTTGTCTCAGAAGTAGACGAGCCAACGCGCTTGAAGGTGGCCTAAACAAACCGCCCTGTCAGCAACAGGAGTCGAAGTACTATACGCTTGCCATCTAACTATGTACCTAGTAGAGATAGGCGGCCAGCGCCTTCTGGCTCCAACAAAAAAGCATCATCTGCGAATACTCAGCTATAGTATCTGACGAATCCTAGGAGAAGATGAGGCTGCCCAGTCGGCAATACAGCGAATCCACATTCCGCCGTAACGAATGTACTCCAGGCATGCAGGGAACATTTTACATTAGGCGGTCCGCCTTGCAATCTCCGCCAGGCGTCTACGTCAGTTGCACCTAAGGCTATATGCATGTGGTTGACGGCAAGAGTGATGATACTGGCATCTCCCTGGAGGATTAGGTACGAACAATCATAAGATAAACGGAAGGCTTTTGGAGGATGTATGACGTCGTAGCCTATAAAAATGTATGTATGGGGTGAGTATTTCTGGCTCTCAGCCCTTGATCTCGCTGACCTATGTTTCTTGCGATGCTCATTTTCTATTAACTTCAGATTCGCACAGGATGCAAAAAAAAGGTAAGGAACGCCCTTCTGGATTTGGTCCCGCTCTATCAGCATACAACCAAGCATCGCACCTAGGCCGACGACCTACCTATCAGAGTGCCTGTCTACATGTGCTAGGTACATACCTGCTGTAGCTCCAGACATCACCTACATGCAAGGCCTACATACAGCCTACCTAGGTAGGTAAGGTACCGCCAGTACGACAATATATGTAATACCAACGCCTCGTCGTTCAACGGTACAGCTGCTTGGGCGCTTGTTCTATTCTAGTCAACCACTATGGATGTAGGTTCCTTGTCTTGTATGAGAATGGAGATTCCGTGCACGAACATACGATCGGTGCCAGGAGAGACTGTGACTGGTGCGATTGACGACCACCCGCACTTCCGTTTGGCCTTGGGAAGTTGAGCCGGGGCTGGTCAGGGCGGCTTTTGACGAGCCGGTGGCCGGAAAACCCTGGCGGTCGCACATTTCCAAAATCTCGTCGCAAATAATGCCCGTAAGTACAATATAACTTCCCGGCCCCGCTCCTTATTCAATCCGCCGCGCAATGCTCACCTTGCCAGCCTGCCATGTAGGTACTACATATGTAACGCAAATAGGCTTCGTACTGACGTACCTACCCATTACAGACAGCACCTAGCCTCACTTGAGAGTGTCTCTGTTGATGAGGATATTTACCCGTTCATCCTATCGACGCAGGTGTGCTTCCAGTACGGCAGCCTCTATATAGGCGCCTAGATAGAGCAGGGTGCCTATGTATATCGACCGTGATGATGTAAGTCGGTAGGTCAAGCCAAGTGACGCCAGCGACGATGGAACCCCGATGTCAGTAATAACCCCCGCCGGCTTTTGTGTTCTCGTTCGAATCATCTGTTGCCGTTACCTACCTTGAGATTTCCGAATGCATGCGGAAATGCATGCGGCGGTCTCGAGTGTGCGCTTACGGAGGCCTGACCATGCCATCATATGCACGTCTTTTCTAATACGGGCAAGACTACCCTCAAGCGACCCAGCGATATCTACCTAGTACGCAAAGATCTCATCGCGCAGGATGGATCTGGTTCTTATGAGAAGTTGGAATGAACTACCAAAACTAGGCCAGCCAACCATAACTGCATCAACTTGGAGAGCCCACGCTTCCCACCCTGGGCACCCGGTCGTCTCTCCACTGGCCTTGGGGGACCCCCATCCACGACTTGACCAAAATTTGTGGCTTCTCTGATTTCTTCCCGTCCATCCAAGCTATCCCACCGACTAGCTCTAGGTTGGCAAGTACAACCTCGAGCAAATAGCTAGGTACATGTCATTAGAGCAAGTACGCCGTCTCTCCTCCCACGTTCTTTGGCCCCAAGTATTCATCGCATGAGCGTGGGTACTATATGTACTGGCTGCACAAATACATAATTAACTTAAGCATATGATATGTAGGATAAAAGAAGGGCTCCCGATCTTCCCCAGCCTGATTGCCTCTGTCTCTCCGCGTGCTCGCTTGCCTCCCACTTCTGGATTTATCTATCTGCTCCACAGAATACGTTCTCCCCTATTACCCGGCTTGCCCACAGCCAACGCACGGAACAGCTCCCCTTCCAAGACATATTCGCAAGTTGTAGGATTTCACTGCTGTATCTTGCGAGCACTACAGTTAGAGGTACACTCCATGTTTGAGGCGCAACGACGTTGAATACCCCTACGTAGGAACTGGTGGCCCCCTGGCAGATCCACTGAAACGCAAACCAGTCTGCGAAGCCCAACTACGTACGTCTACCTACCTGCCTACATACAGGTATACTCATTTAGGGCTACCGAAATACCCACCCACGCCCTAGGGTGGTGGACAACTCTTAATGTGTACATACTTAGAGGTACTCTTATATATGTACCTGCCTAAGTTGTCTACCCAAATAGACCAAATACCAAGTACTGACTGACTTCACCCTCTCTCATATAGGACCTTCTCTTCTCTTTTTGTTTCTCTTCCTTCTCTTATATAACTGTCGGAGAGGGTGCAGTATACTCTACGTAATTCTTAGGTAAGTATATTACACACTAAGTTCGGGATGTAATCAGGGGCCTTCGACGACACCGAAGAACTGACGCGAGAAACAAGAAGTGACACTTTCCAAGTCCAGTAAGCCGCGCCATTGTCCCAGAGCCCATTGTTAGTGCCCTTAGTAGTACCTAAGTATACAGGCTTCGTGCTTAGGTACCTATTAGTTAGCGCCCACCAGACCAAAAGCAGCCCCCTTCAGAAGACCGAGAGCCGACTCAAACCATTCCACCCATCCTGCCTCGCCTTTCCAACCTTTTTAATTCATCAGTCAAACAACCTTTCGGCTTTCACTAGGGTCAATTTCCCCTTTCTTGTTGCGTGCGACAGGAAGCACAACCGCCCGCCGGCGACATTAGCAGGAGGCAAAGTCATCAAACAAAGGCTCCTACGACCAAGCACCGGGACAGCAAAGGGAGAACTCAAGCATTAACGTTAAAGACAGACAATCTCCACTCAACTTCATCTCGGCGTTCAGTCTTTTTCGCCTTGGACCCAGCGGCGTTTGGTCCTCTTTGGTGTATTACTCGACAGTCTTCTTGGAATTATCTTCCTCTAGAGTTGCTGGCTCGGCGTCAGTTCGACTTTTAGTCCCAGTTTATGGATAATCCTTAGAGATGCATACATAACGCTTCACCCAAAAGAAACTCTCATCTTGTTCGGCCCGGTCCTCGTCCCAACTGTCGCCTCTTATCTCCCTCGAGACAGCTTGGACTATTTTTATATATTTCGCCCCGCGAGCAACAGACCTTTGAGCTTGCGTTTCAGCTTAAACCCAGGACCGCCAACAGAATCGTCCCCGAGTGTTCGGACTGATCGGATTTTCTTATCCTTAACTGCTCGCAGGGGCCCTTGACACTGGACACGGCAGGAGAACGACCGTTTCCTCGCGCATTCTGTCAGTTGCATTGCTTCGCCCGTACCATGTTGATCGACGGCGAGAAATGGGCCTGCGAGGCCTGCGTCCGAGGCCATCGAGTCAGTAATTGTCAACATGCAGGTGAGTGATTATTGCCGCATCTTGCCTCTGCGTTGCCTGTATATGGGTTATGTAGTTCTGTTGGCTGCCACTTCGCTGCATTGTAACGCCTCCCCTCCAATGAGCGGCCGAATTGCCTTCCCCCTAGACGCACATGGCTATAGTGCGAAGTCATACACACACAACCCCCCACTCTTTCCACAACCACGGAACAAGCAAGCCAGCAAGCAATGCCAGGTCGATGCACCACTACATTATGTCAAGTTTGCTAACGCTATTCGTACAGACCGCCCCCTACAGCATATCAACAAGAAAGGTCGGCCAGTTTCGCAATGCCATCATTGCCGCGCCATGCGCAAGTCGCGCTCGTCGCACGTTAAATGCGACTGTGGTGAGAAGACTCATAAATGCGCACACCTGCAACCCACCATGGACGGACACAAGGGTGAGCTCACCGCCCTGGCCTATGCCGCCTTGTCTATAGTAACTCAATTATCTGACTTGATGATGATGATGGCTCAGACAGCTGCTGTTGCAACCACGGGGGACGCTGCACTTGTTCACACAAGAAGGAACCCACGCTTGATACGGTAGCAGAGTCGGAATCCGACCAGGAAACCCAACGCGCCAACAAATCCAAACCGATAAGTCGACGTCGGCGTGCGAACACTACTCATTCCGAACCCATGCTTAGTTTTGACGAGCACGGCCATCACAAGCCCGTGCATAAACTCACCAAGGCATCTCAAAAGTGTGGTCCTTACTCGTTAACTCGCGGCGCTTCCCTGCATAGCACCAGTAGCTCGAGTAGCTTGGGAAGTAAATCCGTTGATGGCATTCATCACGTTAAGGATAGCGGCATGCCGCGGGCTGCTCTGTCGCGCTCTGCTTCGGATCATGCCGAATCAGGCCAAGCGTCCCCTGGCATGTCGTTTCAGCAGCTGAACGGCCAGTTGCCCCCTCTAGATTTGTCCAGCATTCAATATCCTGAGTACGCCCCGTCCTTGGACATGTTCCCTGGTCTCTCGGATCAGGACCCGCCTATTTTCAGTGCGGGCCTCAGCGCTGCCTCGGTTGACTGGACCCAATACGATGGGCTGGAAATGAACGGGGATAGCTATGCACCTTCGAGCTTTGGCCAAGCCCAGTCTTACAGTGGATTCGATCCTGCGGGCTCTGCGGAACCGACACTGACCTCGAACTCGGGCGACGTGTCCGAGACGGAGGAATTCATGTCCGCATTTAGCGATTCTCACATGGACGGCTTCCCTACCGGTGGGACTAGCAGCTTCTTGAACATGCCGCAGAGCCAAGCGGCCATGCTAGTGGGGTGCGACTTGGCAAATTTGGATTACGACGAGTTCAAAGGCACTGCCGCTGCCAGCAAGTTTCTCACCACTTCCACCACGTCCTTGGATGATTCGACTTCCGCCTTCCCCCTCGCGGACGATGACGCACTCTGGAACATGAGTAATTTCAACGATGGGATAACCCAATCACCCGACCCAGTCGCCTCATGCCTGTGGGACTTATAGCTTCCACACCCTTTGTTCAAATCCCGTGGATTTGCACCAGGGGAACGAGCCGATGATGCAGGATATCCCGCTTCTAACCCTGGGGCGGAACCCCGGGGCGATGTTCAAATGGCGCTTCCTGTTCTTTATAGCCTCGATTTCAGGCTTATTTCGAGACATACTTTTCGCCGTATATATCGCTCACACATTTAAACATACATCAGCTTTGGGCTGGTAGACACTGAATTTACGGGAAGGCGCGGATCGCCACAGAAAAAGACGGTCCCAGACAACAATGTTAAACTTCCTCACACTGGCGACACGATTCTCCGGCGTCGGGTTGAAGGCGTTCCTTGGGTCTTTCGTCCATTTGTTGTTGAGTATCGTCACTTGACTGTTCCGCTGGGAGTTTTCCCCACAGTACATATTTTCTCACTGGGCAATCCGCGTTTGCTACGAGTTTAAGATAGACGGTTCGCTGGGAAACTAGAGTGGCGCTGTTGCGCCGCTCTTATCATGCACATACTACCTAGAAATAGACGAGGAAGCTCATCGGTTATAGAAGGCGCCATGCGTCATGAGAGCGTAAAGCGTTGGGGGTGGGGGCATGGGTGTTCATGGAGAGTCATGTCACGGAGTTTTTCTTGTCTAAATATCTTGTCCTTGAATACAGCGGATGGCAATAGCCGTTGTGATCGGTATCTGATGTCGCCCACATTATTTGTATAGGCCATGCATAATGTTTACTGGCTGACTCGTACGCACTACCGGTAAAGGTCGTCAGTCCCCCTCGATGAAGTGTAGGGGCCCCGCCTGTTACTCACTACGTATAGGCGCCGCTAAGTCCAAGGGCCATTTGTATTTCGCATGAAATAAATGTCCCTGCAGCCGGCGTCGCGAATTGCCGGAAGCAGGGACGGGTAGGTTCAAAGCAACCGAGGGGGAGAAAATTCAACCCGGCCAAACAAGGCAAAACGTGCGGGTGACATTCTCCCGACCCCGGTTTTGTTTCCCTCTTTCCCATTCTCCAATGACGGGGGACGCGGGAGTGGTACGTCGCTGACTCGTTCGCGCTCGGCGCGAAAGGGAAGGTCAAGGCGATGAGTTAGTAAGCTAGCAAAGAGATTTTCAATGTCAGCTCGCAACCAAGCTAGCAGGCGTGCCTTAAGACCAGCCAGCATCCGTGTCCTCAAAGTCTGGATTGTAAGCAATATAGGCGCTCTCTTCAGGCGCAGACGAGCAACCACTGCTTGGGACGTCTAAGACCTATAGTAGTGCGTTACACCGACAGGGCAAGCATTTGAACATGGGCCGCAGGCCTTCCCTTGCCCCTTGACAACCCTTGGTGGGTGACGGGGCACTGGAATTCACAACCGCGTGCAGCGATAGTATATATAGAGCCAGCTAAGCGGGAGGACCACTAGCAAACCTGTAAACAATACCTAAGCATACTTGGGTACGAGAGTATAATTTGCTGCCCCGTTCTCTGTTTCTTCCGACACTTCTTTCTTTTTTTTTTTTTTTTTTTTTTTTTTTTTTTTTTTTTTTTTTTTTTTTTGTATTTCAAGTCGCATGTTAGTCCCGGGTCAACACGCTCACTGCACCAAACCACTTCTTTAGTCGGTCGAGTCTGCCATTACACCTCGCAGATAACCCGTAGTCTTCATCTCCTCATAAACTCTATCTTTCGTCCCAACGTGGCGGTTACATTTGTATTTCGAATAGATATTAGTCAATTAAATTCCTACTTAGGACTCTAAGATACAAACCAGGCTCACACACTCTCCCGGAACGCGTTCATGGACAAGAGTTTCTATGCACGTCATTGTTATACCGGGAGCCGCGATATGTGCCCGTGATGCTATACCCTAAGCACATACCACATCGTTTCGGACGCGTCCGGCTCTGTTTGGTCTCTTTAACTGGTAAAGAGTCGCGTCCACTAGTGAAAACAGCGAGCACGGGTTGCCAGACGGAAGGATTCGATCGCGACAAGCATAGTGCATGTCACCCTTCCAATGATTCCGCATAGCCTCCTGTAGCTATAACATACAACGATGAGTGAACATCACGCTTCGAGAAAGAGCATTGATAATGGTGGTCGAGTTGCTATTATACCGACAGCCTCTCAGAGGGAAGGGGATATCGTCAAATATGATAGGGCGAAGTAAGCAGGAAACGGTCAGTATCGCGAAAGTGTATCTATCGTCCCAAACATGCTTAAGAATTCCGGACCACGCATGGCATTCGCGCATTGGCCACCGTTATCGTACTGTCGTCGGACGAGTTTCGATGAGTACGTTGAGATAGCCACCACGAGTCAATGCTCGGGGGTCGAAACCGGCATCTTCATAGTTATCGCTGGTCCTGAGCGAGGATGCTTCCGGGTCCTTGTCCGGCTTGACCGAATTCGCCTTAGTGGCGGTAGCAAGGTTGGCAAGATGCTGCAGGCCCTGACTGGCCATCGCTTCAGTGGATTCGGCTTGTAGGGTAGCAGGGCGCAACCGCTCGGCGATGTGGTCCCTAATAACACCATCCCAGGTGGAGGGTGCATGGTTGGAGTCGAGAAGCTCCTTGAGTAGCTCGTCTGCCTCCTCGCGTGTCGCGTCCACCTTGACCAATTCCAGTAGGGACAACGTCGTCAGGCAGAAGAAATGATGGTTTAGCGGGCTGAGGACCTGTGCGTTGGTAAGTAGGAGGGCCACGGACTCTTTGCACGGCCAAAGGATGTCCGCAGACTTGGAGTTCGTCTGGAAGAGGTACGCGAGTAATCTTGAATGCCAATACACGAGATGCAGGATAGGATGGGTAGCCGGCTCTATAGTCGACGGGAGAACCTCACGGAAGAGTTCAATGGATAAGTTGAAGAAAGAGCTTAGAAGGGGTGCGGCACCAGAGGCGGGTGTGAGGGTCTGAGGAGGAGCTAGAGAGACCGGAGCGAAGTGTCCCAGGATATTCGATAAGCCTGATGAAGTTAGTTGAAGGCCTATCTTGGAGTCTTTAGCGATGATACTTACGTGCAAGATGGTAAACACCATCACCGAGCAGGGGCTCCAGCGAAGGGACGATCACCACGCTGTCATTAGGTATGAACAGAGGGCTTGATGTACTAATGGCGTTCCAGCGGTCTAACATGACGAGTGTCCACCACGCTCGAGTGGCAACGTTCTCGTCCGAGTCTATATCGAACTCTACGTCCGAATCGATCTCCTTTCTTGGTATGTGAAGCCTCATGGAATAAGCCAAGCCCACCGCTCGCCCCAGAACCGATGGCTTGGAGGCGCCCCCATGCTCGCCCTTCAGTGATGACGGTCCATAATTGTCAGTAGCGATCGCCATTAGAACCAAGGTCTGAAGGTGCACCAGATTCATGATAGGCGTCCGTGGGGACGGGTCAGACTCCCACTCGGTGATCAAACGCGACGCAGAACCGATGTCCCCATTCGTGTATAGCCCGGGAACCGAGACGAACGACTGCATGGTGCCATACAGTGCTTCAACGAATGCTTCTCGGAGCAACGGCGGGCATTGGAGCAGCCGGTCTTCCACACGATCCTTACTAGTTGCTAATAGAGGGTAACATTGATGCACGACATTGAGGTAGCCGGTGAAAGCACCGTCATCAAGCTCACGAACCGTGGCGCTCTGATCCAGGTCAAGTGCAAGACCATCCATGACAGCCGCTGGCCGAGACGGGTTGTCGGTGTCCGGTTTCGCCAGGGGTTGGGGAGCTAGACCGTTGGCCGAATAGGGCCGCCGAGGAGGCTGGAAGGGCTGGATGGCTCGAGGTTCGGAATTCCACGTCGCCTGGCGTGAACCCCCTGGAGTACCGAAATCGCCGGTTGATATACTCGAGAAAGGCCGTTTCCGACCGGTATCATCCGGTTGCCCTGGCGGCGAAAAGATGTCGGAAGAGTCTCTCCTTGCACCGCTCAGGAGCTCTGAGAGAGCATCAACATTGCCTCCCTCGCTTGCCAACTTGCCCTCGATACTATGTATCCGATCTGCGAGCTCTTTAATATAGCTATGTACCTGTCAGCTATTGCGCTGGGCGAGGCGTCACCGCCACGAAAGGGGTGGGGATACACGTACCCTTTACTAGGGCCTCGCTTCTGAGGGATTCTGCTGAAGAGACAACGGATGCTGGAGCGCCGGCAGTTCGAACAGGCTTCCTCGCCATTTTCCGAGGCAGCATCACACTTGACCTTCTTGCGGCGGCACTCATCGCAGGCACGCGAAACCTTGGATCGCTTCCGAGGGGGGGTATTGTCATTGATGACTGGCCCGTAATGCTGTGGTAGATGACCAAGAGGCCCATGGGGCTGTATGTGCTGTGGTAGCCCATGAGCTTGAGTGAGCGGCGGCTGCTGGTGTTGAGGCTGTTGCTGCAACTCTTGGTGGTTGGGCATAAACTGATGTTGTGGTTGATGTGCGTGATGTTGCAATGACTCATCGTGTTGTTGCGGAACGGGGTGCTCATGTTCGTGCATGGCCTGATCGGTACTCTGTAGCGACTGACCATGGTGCTGTAAGTGATGCTCCTGGGGTTGTAGGGGTTGGTCATCATGGGACGGCAATTCCTGGCTATGTTGATGACCCAGCTGTTCCTGCTGCAGGGGACTCTCTTCATGCTGTTGGACGACAGGACCCAGCGGCTCATTATCCTGCTCCGGCATCGTTTCCCGCAAGTTGGGTTCGCCAACATCGACGGCGTGATGGGCAGTGGGTTCTAGCATGGCAGGCGCCATGCCCTGCCTGATATCTTGGCTTAATTGAGCAGCAAGCTGCAATTCCTCGGCGCTCGTGATTGCCGGACGGGAGGAATGCTGTTGATGATGAGTCCCCGGCAGCGAGTCTTCTTGCTGGTGCTCGTCTGGGGGCTGGGCTTGCGGATCATGTGAGCCCGGTTGTTCCCCCGGCTGCCGATGATCTCGAGTCTGCTGTTGTCCCGGGCGGGAGGCATTGCCGTCATCGTCATGGTAGAAGGATGTTACGTCCCGGGCATTTCGCATAGGCGATGGGTATTGTCGCATGACAGCATCATTGTCAGGGATATCATCGACGTCGGCTTTGACTTGGAGCAAGGGCTCTATCCGGGGCATCCTAACCGACTTTGTGCGGACAGTAGGCTGATAAATCAGGTTGCTGGTGCGGCCGTGTTGCGAAGCGATGCAACGCGATGTCGGAGGCTGGATCTCAATTCATTTCCTAGATGAAGCTATTAGATTGCCTGATCCTCGTCGCACGACGTCAAATACATCTGTTAATTTGGGAATTCAAGGATATCAACGCCGACATCCCCGTAGCTAGTCGACATCGCCGGTGTAAGCGTATCATGGCTGCCTCCAGTCACGCGCTTGGCCTCGACTCCAGGATGAGGGACTGGTCAAAGGAGAGACAGCAATTCCGAGGCGTTGATTGATTGGATGGAGATGCAACAAGGACACTGTAGAGAAAGTCGCCGGCACATCAAATGCAATCATATCTCTAAGGTTTACTGTTCCGTCCTTGTTCTATTTTCCCCTTGGTTCATAGATAAAATCATGAGGAGGCAGACAGACAGCAGGAAGGCCCAAAGCAGATAAGAAAGTTGCCATAAAGAAGAGGACAAAACGCACCTTGTTTACGAGAAAATCCGATGTAAATGGAGATGGAATAAGATAGATTCCGGTTTGCTTTGCAAGAGCGGAAGAGGAAGAACCTGTGCGGCCGAGTATATGCTACGGGCTGATTACCTCATCGAGCTCAGGCCTTGTTGTAGAGGTGTGTGGCTGCGCCCACGGCGGTGTTGTGGCTAATGGTTTCAAACCCTTTAAATCTTTAGGCAGCTTTACGTAGCCGCTAGCTAGCCAGCCCGTCTTTCTTCCCAAAATCCTTTCCCGTAAGATACGAGTATCTCCTCACCTTTCTTTATCCCTACTGCGCTCTTCTTCGCCCTGACTTTTCCAGCTGGCAACGCAAAAACGCCCATGACCTTCTCGCCGCGTCTAGTATCCCAACATTCCTTGAACTCCGCATTGGGTCGCCCGCTCACGCCTCGGTAATCGTTTACGAAACGCGCCTCATTGCCCGCCTTCTCTGCGTCGACTGAAATGTCCGCCTCGTGGTCGAGCCAGAGGTCATAGTCGGACTTTCCATGGCCCCGATTCTGCCCGTCGTCGTCGGACGGAAGTGACGGGTGTACTATACCATAGTAGGGAACAATGAACGATCCTGACGGGATGAAACGGGCCGCGAACAATCCAGATTGTTGGTATGCAGGGTGTGAAGCTTCGGTGATGGGTACGATTCTGACGACCGGAGAAGGACCGCGTGGGAGGTTGGAGGGGATTTCTGTTGTGAGTTCTGGAGGCCGGATCTTGAGCGCCTGGCGTTGGCCTTCTAGAAGAACTGGGGAGTATATGGGCTGCTTGAGGTAAGTAACAGTCGCTGGCCAATTCCTTGGTGCTATGCATGTGTCCTTAGTCATGATTCTCAAGACGGAAAGAAATGAGGGAAAAGCTAAATAAAGTCCCGCGACCTGAATTTACTGCTGTACTAAATAAACCGCCAGCTGAAGATCTAACACTTATTAAAAAGCGTTCTAACATAATAATTCATCAGCTTGAAGGCGACAACACAGCAGCCGTAACAATTTTCTCTAAGGTGGGTGGTGCTCTTTTTGTATTCGCCGCGTTTACCCAACCAGCGTCCGCAGAGCAAGCTTTAGTGGGCCTTCCATTGTGTTAAAGTGGGCATGGCTTCTGTTTTCGGCCTAGCACCTTCACAAAATTGTTCCGGCTGCTGTCTGGTCGCCTTAAAGCAGATATAACTGCATTTATTTACTTTCTATATCTATTTTGAATATACACGTATATATGTATGTACGTATATGTACATAACGTCATGATTATGCATCATGTAAGGTCCTGGGTTAAGTAATTTGCCTGTATTATCGGATTCTAGATTCCGCTCTCTAACGTCCACATTCTCTCCCCCTCCACTCCACTACCGATACCATAGTACTTGGCGCATTTGCACGTACGGGAAAGGGTGGAAGACCATAGCAGACTGGCCCATCACTAGCATCCGACTTTGTATCTAGCAGCAACGGAATAAATACGGCATCTTGCTGCTCCTCGGTGCATATAGGGGTCTTCGCAAGTCTTATTGTGGTCTATTTGATGAAACTGATGAGATTGGCTCACCACGGTCTCGATAAGATAATCCACCGCCTAAAATCAATCCTCGCAAGGCCCGCCTATCCCGTTACTCATTACTCGAGTTCTGGGCTGTAGCAGATCTATTCTTCCACCATAGCATGGAGTCTGGCTCTGACTCACCCAATCACGAATATGAACATGGACTTGAACCCAAGCCGAAGTTGCCATTCGAGCCACCGGACAACCCCGTTCAAGATCAGACGCTGTCCTGGCACCCAAACTCGAATGCGCATTCCCGCCCCGATCTGCCTCCCAGTCAAATAGTCTCTCCTTTACTAGCGGGTGAGCTGGACAGCGTAAACAAGCCACCCGCTACACCGATTCTGAGCAGTAACACGCCCGTTGCAAATTCTACTCCTCCGCCGCTTTCTACCCAGGGCCATTCATGCAGCTTGGGGCCCAATGGTTCGCCCGCTTCCGCTTCCGCTTCCAACGCTATCTCAACACATCTTGCTAGCTCCGCTAGGCAGGTCGGCTACGAGGGAGGTAATAACACTAATGGAAGCCCTTCCGACAGAATATTTCCTGTCCGATCACTGGTCAGTCTCGACAAGTCTCGGCCTATGCATGTGCCAACAATTCACGCCCCTGGCAAACCTAGCTTCTTCCCCCCAAGAGTGCCGGCTGGAGATGCCCGTCACAGACAGAATAATCCGCGCGCGAAGCACGATCCTGCCGTCCGTCGAGCTGATACTGTTCCCGTGTACGCCTCGTCGGCTCTAGGGTCGCCAGAGGAAGGAGGTAGTGGGATGGGAAGTGCTAGAAGGAAGAACACGCAGTCCGGCGGCCCTATAGGCAGCGTGCCAGCTGGTATAGAACCACAAGCTTCAGTTGGCCCTCTGCCCTTTCCCCCTGACACGGCGTCGGATGCTTCCGATGTGACGCGAGAAAACATGTCCCCGCGTACAGGAGACAGCCAGGCTGTGGATTCCGCTGGCCGCAGAACCCCCTCCGAACTCAATGAAGCATTGGCCACTGTCCGCTTTCGCCATGTGATGACAGATGATGGCCACGCCGTCATCACTGGTAGAGATGGGACTCTTCAACGGTGCGAGGATGAGCCGATCCACACTCCGGGGGCGGTCCAGTCATTTGGTCTTCTCGTTGCGTTGAAGGAGGAGCTCGATGGTCACCTCTCGGTTCACTACGTAAGCGAAAACTCTACGAGCATTATTGGATTTTCGCCTCGTGAGCTCTTCCAGCTCAGCAGCTTTACCGACATCCTTACCGAGGAGCAGGCGGACAACCTTCTCGATCATATCGATTTTATCCGCGACGAGGAGACGGATCCTGCCACGAATGGGCCAGACGTTTTCAATATATCTGTACGGCCGCCCAAGCGAAGGACCATCAAGTTCTGGTGCGCAATGCACGTGAACCCTGTGCACCCTGATCTCGTCATCTGCGAGTTTGAGCTCGAAGATGATCAAGAGCACCCTCTCCGCCCGTCGGGCGAGTTGAGTCCAGTGACCCCTGAGGATACACTCTACCAGAATCCCAGTATGGAGGAGCTTCTCGAAAGCACTGAGGCCAGCAGCAAGCCTCTAAGGGTGCTCAGAAGCGCCCGCAAGAGGCAAGGGGAAGCTGGGGCTATGCAGGTATTCGACATCATGTCTCAGGTTCAAGAACAGCTAGCGTCAGCTCCAAACCTCCACAGGTTCCTGAAAATACTGGTGAGCATCGTGAAGGAGCTTACGGGTTTCCACCGTGTTATGATTTACCAGTTCGACGCCGCGTTTAACGGAAAGGTTGTCACCGAGCTAGTCGATCCGGCCCAGACACGGGACCTTTACCACGGTTTACACTTTCCTGCGTCCGATATTCCGAAGCAAGCGCGCGAGTTGTATAAACTCAATAAGGTCAGGCTATTGTACGACAGAGATCTTGAATCTGCCAGGTTGGTTTGCAGATCGGCTGAGGACCTCGAGCGGCCACTCGACCTTAGTCATTCTTACCTCCGCGCCATGTCTCCTATTCACCTGAAATATCTAGCCAATATGGCCGTCCGGTCTTCGATGTCTATCTCGATTAATGCCTTCAACGAGCTATGGGGACTTATCGCATGCCACAGTTATGGTCCCAGGGGCATGCGCGTCCCATTCCCGATTCGAAAGATGTGTCGCCTAGTAGGCGATACCGCGTCAAGAAACATCGAGCGACTGTCGTATGCGTCACGCTTACAGGCGAGAAAGCTGATCAACACTGTGCCGACGGACAAGAATCCTTCTGGGTACATTATCGCCTCTTCAGAAGACCTGCTGAAGCTGTTTGACGCAGATTTCGGGATGCTCTCGATCAAGGACGAGACAAAGGTCCTAGGCAGAATCGAGCGCTCGCAAGAGGCCCTTGCCATGCTTGAGTATCTGCGTATGAGGAGTTTTACTTCAGTATTGAATACACAGGATATTCGAGAAGATTTTCCGGACTTGTGCTACCCTCCTGGGTTCAAAGACATTGCCGGCCTCTTATATGTCCCTTTGAGTGTTGGCGGCGATGATTTCATCGTCTTTTTCCGTAAAGGACTGGCCAAGGAGGTGAGATGGGCGGGCAATCCCTACCAAAAGACCGTCAGGGACGGCACATCGGATTATCTGGAGCCTCGATCTAGCTTTAAGGCATGGCATGAGTCCGTAATTGGCCAAAGTAGGGAGTGGTCTGAGGAGCAGGTAGAAACTGCAGCTGTTCTCTGCCTGGTTTATGGTATGCGTACCAACCCCAACCCCCTTGTGCCCAGCTGCCGCGTTATTGGCCTGTTACTGCACGAGGCTAATTCACTTATTACAGGCAAGTTCATCGAGGTCTGGAGACAGAAAGAGGCTGCCCTACAAGGTAGTCATCTTACTAAGCTTCTACTAGCTAACTCGGCACATGAGGTCCGCACGCCTTTGAATGCCATCATAAACTGCCTCGAAATCGCAATGGAGGGTTCCCTCGACCAGGAAACGCGTGAGAACCTCGCAAGGTCACACTCCGCATCGAAGTCTCTGATCTATGTCATTAACGACCTGCTTGATCTAACCAAAACGGAAGAGGGTCAGGAACTGGTTAAAGATGAAATCCTGGATTTGCTAGCCTGTCTCCGAGAGGCAACCGATCCGTTCAAGGTCGATGCGAAACGAAAAGGCATCGCGTACGAGGTCACTGAACACCCGGGCTTACCTAGGTACGTGCACGGCGATTATCGTCGGGTGCGCCAGGCAGTGTCCAATTTAACGGCAAATGCCCTGCAGCACACGGCCCATGGGTCGGTAAAAGTCGAGTCATATGTCTCCGAGGTGCAACAGTCCCGTATCAGAGTCGAGATTGTTGTCCAGGATACCGGCTGCGGCATGAGCAGCGACAAGCTAGATGACCTTTTCCAGGATCTGGAGCAGGTGGGCATCGACGTTGATGAGTCCAAGTCAGTCGATGAGGCCGAGAAGCCCCGTGAGAGCCGCACACTTGGCTTGGGTCTCGCCATCGTTGCCAGGATAGTGCGGAATATGGATGGTCAGCTTCGCTTGAAGTCGGAGGAAGGAAAAGGATCAAGATTTGTCATTCAGTTACCATTCGATTTGCCAACGGGGAACTCCCTCAAAGACGTCGAAGCCAGGGACGCTACTGCGCTTTCGAATACAAACTCCAGCGTCGCCTCGATCGCGAAGGTGTCCGGGCCCACTGAGAAAAGGAGCTTCGACGAGGCGGATAGCATTGGCAGCCACAAGAGTAAGGCTAGCAGAGGCAGTGGTCGAAGTAGCAAAAGCGACGCAGACCGCTTGATAGACGCCATTCAAACGCCTTTGTCCGTGGCCGCGCCTGCTGGCAATTTTGCCCATCTCCAACGCCGTGGGTCCAGGGAACGCCATCATAACTCAAGCGACCACTCGACATTGCTACAGAGACCCGACTTTTCGTGCTCGCCAACTGACAGCCGGTGCTCGGGATCCTCCTTGCGGCAAGCAAATGATGCGCCACGTTCCGGCCCTGGCCCTGTAAATACACACAATGCCACGGAACAGCCGCGGGTTGGCGCGTATTCAATTACAAACTTAAACACACCCATTAAGCATGAGAAGGTGCCTGATGAGCCGCTGAAGCTGCCGAAAAGCCATCATACAGGTCTATCGTCGGGGATCTTCCTTGAGATCCCTCAAAATTCTGAGCACGAGGGCCAAGCAGCAAGCACACCGAAGTCGGGGAAGCTGCGGGTATTGGTGGCGGAAGACGACCCTATCAATTTTAAAATACTCAAAAAGCGTCTAGAGAAAACGGGTCATGAAGTCAGTCACGCTCTCAACGGCGAGGATTGCGCTTCTGTTTATAAAGAAGGCCCTTCGAGGTTTGATGTCATTCTGATGGACATGCAGGTGAGTCGTCAACTTCAGTTGTCTCAGATGCTACGAATACTAACTCGCCCGTGTCAGATGCCAATCGTCGATGGGCTGAGTAGCACTAAAATTATCAGGGCATTCGAGACGTCAAATCAACGTGGGGTTCTATCCTCGTTGGCTGCCAGGCACGGGAGGATACCCATATTCGCGGTGTCCGCATCCCTTGTTGAACAAGAGAGACCACAATACATCGAAGCGGGCTTTGATGGCTGGATCGTAAAGCCCATCGATTTTAGACGGCTGAATGTTCTATTAGATGGCATCTTTAATGACGATAAACGTGACCACTGCCTCTATGTGCCCGGCGAATGGGAACGCGGCGGCTGGTTTGCGCAGAGGTCCACATAATCCTGGACTGTTCCAGATAATAGGAGGCGGCGCACTCTCTGCTTCTGATGGAGTTGCACTGACAGGAGGGTTCATTACTCAGCCATGGCGCTAGGGGGCGGAGGCTGCCGAAGGTCCGTACACCACGACACCTCCGGCCGCGGCTGCAACTGCTTTTGACGAAGGAACTTTAGTTGCAAGCGTAGTTTCCCAAACCTCTGTGGCTCTTTTCCCACATAGGAGATCGGAGATAAGATATGGTGAAGACGCTATCTGCGAGGTTACTGTCACGAGAGCACTTACCACTGAATCTCGTCTGAGCACGATTTGGGCCGGTTTATTTCCCTTCTCCGTGGCATGCTGCAGCTGGTTGGTATACGCTGTTACATGCTCCCGGTGCCAAGCAAGTTGATTGGCGTCTAGCAAGGTTTCGCTCTCATTTCCGCCTGTCGAGCGGAGGCGGGCCGTTTTCCTTTGCACCAAGCCATCTGGGAGACGGCATAGAATACGAAAGTGGGCGGCCATGGCAAACGCACGCGCATTGCGTGGAGTTGGGACAATGGGATTCATTGCTTTGTCTAAGGTAATAATGATTATAAATTCGGGTTATAAATATGACACACTTCCTATAAACAGAAGGGGCACATAAATCGTAACCTCCATATCATCAATTCCAAGAGCCGTGTATGGTAAAAAGCGTACTCATGAAAAGTTCTATTGGGGGAATATCATTTATATACAGTTACTTCTCCACGCCCATTACATCTTGAGCGCATATACTCGTACTTATATCCAAACATTACAGCCGTTGCCCATCTGCTCCGTACACAGCCAATATAGTATACGCCCGCACCGATAGACCCACGACTGCCTGTATACATATAACTCATGAAGGGCGTAAACATTAGATCATGCAGTCGTCGTGCGTGTAGTTCCTTCCCAAAATACAAAGCAAAGGGGAAAATTAACCTCGCGTTAGTGGGCCACCACCCGAGTTATTCAAGTACAGTCTCCCAAGCAGCATGTTATACAGCTCATGCGACAGTTGCTCGAGGCAAGTAGAGGGAGACGCAAGATAAGTATGACGGTTGATAGACATAGCCAGTAGCGGAGGGGAAAGAATAAACAAGAGATTCGCATGTACGCGCATCGACGCCCGGGGTCATCAGTCGACAATCTCATCGCTTGTACCGGAACTGCTCGTCGTCGTTACCGAGCCCTGGTTCCGGGCAATGTGGACCAGCCGGTAAATACCAAAGGCGATGAGAGCAAGTACAATGAAGAGTATGATGATGATGACCGCGATGACATCGTTTTGCTTCATGACTGCGGCGAGCTGGCGCTAGGGGTAAACCCACCCTCACAGCCAGGAACAACGCAGCGAGCAACGGTAGGAGCACGGAATGTGGACGCTGGGGCTGGCGCCGAAGGGTAGGTTTTATAAGTGGTGTTCACTTGAGAGCGCAACCGTGATAAGCCAGGCCTGGAACTTGTCAGGCAACAGATCTACAACAAGCAGTCAGTCAACTAAGCCGTGCCATGCAGGGTCGGATGGAAAGTCTAACCAGTCAGAGAAGCAGCCCTAAAGCTAGGATATGCCCCCCGTTGGAGGGAGACTTTGGCTGGCCGGTGCCAATGCGAATGGCGGGAGTGAGGAGGTCAGGTGCGAATGATATATGAATGTAAATATCGACTCGATCAAAATTTGGAATGTGAGCTCTCCACGCAACCCGTCGGTTGTACTCGACTGGACTAGTACGGAAGAGAAAAGACATATAGAAACATGAAGCGGAGGGTGAGAGGGAGTTACCACGAGGCATAAGGTACATATAGGCGTGGTTGCCCCGCCACTTCTGTCGTGATAAATAACGAGGCTGGCCGAACTGAAAGATTGAGCGGGTGGGGCCCGGTTGTCATGGGTGGGGCCTTGATGTGGGGCCACAAAGATCTGATGAGGCTGGGGCCAGTACCTGCGTGGAGTTACGTACTTACATATATACCTTGGTACTTATTGACATAATTAAACGTAGCGCAGGTGGCTGGGGACAAAAAGGTACCAGTAGGTAAATTAAGGACGGGGTACCACAGGCTGATCATCGCGTTTGTAGCCCGGAACTGAGACGGATCCCCTTGGATAGGGATGCATGATGTATAACTTATCTTCAAAGTAGCTAGAAGAAAATTATATACCCTGTACTTCGTACACCTATCCGCAAAAGCCAGGGCACCAACCGACGAAAGCAGTTCTCCGCCATGGCGACAACTTGGTGTGGTCATTCTGGTAATTGCGTATCTGACCGTTATATATGATCAACATACCTGTGAACCAACACCTTGTGAAGAGAAAACGTGATATATGTGGATGTTGGTATGAACTGATATCGTGACCCTCCAGATAAACTACACTGACCAAGTGCCTCGAGAAAGTGCCATCCGAACTACCCGAGCAAGGGCGGAAAGCCAGGTAATCTCCTACCTCTCAGGAGCCGGGTCCGGCACTCCTTTTCTTTTCTCTCCCTGCACCCTACCTCATAATCGAGCACGTATGTTGGAAGGCAAAAGACGCACGCACTCTACCATCATCCGGCGCCTATATCGAAGTGTATCCCGCGTATACCATCCAAACTTTGTCCCAACTGAGTCGGACCTGCGCTGGCTTGGCCGATTCTACCATATATTATTATGCTGTTACGTGCTCCGTTTGCCTGGTGCGGTGTTGGGACCGGCCGCGTCGTCAGAACTGCTAATCATCAGTCTGGCCAATCTCTGATGAGGATTTGACAATCTTAACGTGTCGCTCGTAGAACTGCAGCATCTGCCATGACCACGTCAGCACCCAGTACGGATACGGCCACTAGGTTGCGCTAGACGGCCGAGCGCCTCAAAGGCGGCGCGTGTCCGTGCTTACCTTTTGAGGGCATCGTTGGTATATGACCTTGGTGTCGTGCTGCGTTTTCTGGCCATTCTTCCACGTGAGGTACACGATTAGCTTGCCCGTGTTCTCATCATGGCAAGCGTCGATCGACTCGATCTCCTCCTCCCAGGATCCAACCGGCGGTTTCCAAGGCCGACCACTAGCAGGAGGCGTTGATGAAGCAGGATGGCTACCGTTACGCCTCTTCTTGGTACCATTGGCTGGCGTTGCCGAGGAGCTGGGCCGGCCGCGCTTCTTGGACTTCATGGCCGTCTTGGCCTCCTCGATGATTTTCTCCTCGCCGCCCACGCTTTGCAGGTATTCTTCGAGTACTTCGGAGGCGTTCTCCCTGGTAGGACGAGGCTATTAGGCGCGAACCCGAGCGAGCCCAGGATCATTGGTGAATGGGACGTGATGGTGGCTTACCTCAAATTGTCGGTTGTCTCCCAGGTGCGGTCGGACTTCTTCTCGTAACCCTCCCACTTGACTTCGTATCTCACTGTGCCCTAATCCAATGGACGGTGAGCAGCTTCTCCCCGAGTCTCGGAGGCTTCATGAGACATCTTCATTGGGTGCTTACATCTGGGTCGACAATGTGGGAGAGAATCTTCTCCACGATGTACCTGTCACGGGGCAACAACAGTTAGCAGCTATCCGACAGCCAAAACGAGGGGCGGCGACGCTACTCACTCGTCCTCCCCCATATCCTCATCGTCATCGCCCTCGTCCGCGCCATCGTCATCACCGCTAGGGCCAGGATCCAGATCTCCTTTAACAGTATCAAGAGGCTCCTCCTCATCCTTCAAGCCAACCGAGCTCGCGCTCGTCTTTCCGCGCTTCGGCGCCACGGAGACATTGACGTCGCCAAAGTCGGATTGTTCATCATCACTGATTGCTGGTTGCCATTGAGAATGCCCTGTCAGCTAATTGCGCCAAAAAAAAAAAAAAAAAAAAAAAAAAAAAAAAAAATATTT
>QJNU01000238.1:0-25180 GCA_004154915.1 Monosporascus ibericus
CAATTGGATGTGTTATGGTTGAGTTATTTAAATTGATTATTGCGAGGTGCCAAATGTCGCGCAGCTCGCTTGTACGCGCAGCTCGCTTGTGTCATACGTTAAAGTTAAATTAATTGGAAAAACGGGAAAAAATAAAAGAAGAAAGGCAATAAGTGAAAATAAAGCAGGTACAGCTTGTTTCCGAGATAAATGCCATAATAAAGGCGTTTACTTCCTTCGATTAAAACGCCGTAAGGTTAGATTTAAATGGGAGACCTTTATCGCCTGCAACCTTGGCCGCGTTAAAGACGATCGGTTAGGATTTTGTCGGTGGAACGTTTTAACCAGGTTTATCGTATTCGTCAGGTAATTAAATAATTCCCAAGTATTTTTTTCGTATAAGTATTTTTCCTATTTGACTAGGTACTAGATCTTGTTTTTAACCATTTTAGAATTTAGTATTTTTTTAACTTCGTACTTATTATTATTTTTTTCGATTTCCAGACTTATTTTTAACGGGGCGTTTTTAGGTGTTAATTTAAGTAAAGAAATGTAAAAAATAAGGTATATTTTTATTATCTTAAGTAGTAACAATCGGTAATTGGTTTTAAAAATAACTTTATTAACCTTAAACGGGCCAAATTTCTTAAAATTAAGCTTATCGTTAAGCTTTTTGGTCTTAATTTGTGAAATATTTAACGTTACGTTTTATTTTTAACGTAATAAGTAGACCTTATTTTTTTACGTTAAAATTAATCCCTTAATTCTTTTTTTGTTATAATATTAGACTATTCGTTGCTGGAGAAAACGTAATTCGGTTTATAGGCGGGATTATATCGTCTTAATTTTAATTATTATTATTTTTATTCGAAGCCTTATGGTGGTAATTGTAAGAATCTTGTATGTTAACTGCTCTGGTCGTTAGGTTATCGCTTCGTATCCGTATATAGTTATATGAGGAAATATGCCCATATTTTCATTAATAGATATGTTGTAAGCTATTTATGCCAATAGTAAAAGCTTTACTTAATTATCTTGTTGGTAGTTAACGTAATTTCGAAAGTATTATTCTAAGGTTTAATTTAGTCGTTTTATTTAACCGTTTGTTTAAGGGTGATAAGCTGTCGAAAACTTGAGCTTAATACTTATTTGTTTAAAAAAGTTGCTACCAAATTTGGATGTAAAAAGCTTATCTTAATTAAAAATAATCTTTTTTAGTATTCCGTATTTGTCAAAGTAATGTCGGATAAATGCATAAGCTAGTTATTTTGCCGTTACAGTTCCTTTAAAAGGTAGGAAGTACCTATATTTAGTAAGTCTGTTAACGATTACCCAGATTCCGTCATATTCGATTCCGGTAACTAGGTTTTTAAATGGAGGAAAGCTGGTGATAAAATCCTAAGCTATGGTATTCCATACTTTATTAAAAATGTCGGTAAGTTGTAATAGTTTATCAGGTTTATAACGTATTACCTTAACCTTATTACAGATATTGTAATTCTTAATAATTTTTTTAATTATTTGGCGTAATTCTGGAAAGTTATACTTTTTTTATAATCGTCGGGTAATTTTAAAGATTCCTTAATATTTATATAGTAGGTTTTCGTAAAATTCTTTTATAAACTGTTCCTGTTAATCCCTAAGTACATAAATTTTGTTACGGTACAATAATTAATCCTTTAGTTATCCTTTTAACTATTAAACCTTTTTGTTTTTTTTATGTCGTAAAAATTTCGAAACCTTATTAAAAGTTTGGGGGTTAATTTCTTTAGGATCTCGTATAATTATATAGTACCATCCTTATTATACTGTAGCATTTATATACTTTATTTGGGAACCTTGGGATTATAATCGCTTTTGCGATTAAGAATATCCGTTTAGATATTTTTCTTTTTTTTGATATAATATATCTTAAAGTTAAATCTTAACAGGAAAATTATCCAAGTCTTATGTCGTTTATTTAACTTTTGTGTTTTTATAAATCGGGTAAGGTTTTTGTGATTAAAGTAAATATTAAAAGGTTTTTTAGTTCCGTTAAAAAAAGGCTTTTATTTTTTAAAAACATTAATAATTATTAATAATTCTTTGTTATAAATTAGGTATTTAAGTTCTGTATTTCGGAATGTTTTTAAGTAATACGCCATTAGGTACTATTTGTTGTTATCTTTTAACTGTTTTAGGATGGCATTTAATGCGTAGTTTAAGGCATTAATCTTTAGGCGTTTTTTTTGTTCGCGTTAAGTAACTTTATTATAGGTCTATTAGTAATTACGTCCTTTAAGATTTAAAATGCCTTTTTTGTATCCTTTAGGAGCTTAAATTCCTTACCAACGTATTTTTTAGTAGTAAGTTTCGTTAATAGTTTAATTATATCTCCGTATCCCTTGATTAGGCCTCGTACGTATCCCGTAAATCCTAAGATTTGCCGGATGTTTATAACGGTCGTTTTGTTAAAGATAGGCCAGTTTTTAATTGCTTCCATTTTAAAGCGTTAAATCTGAATTTAGCCGGGTATAAATATATATTTTAAAAAGTTTAGCTTTTGCGTATGTTATACGCTTTTGGTTAAGTTAATTCGGATGTTTGCCTTATTTAAAATCTTAAGTATTTAAGCTATATGCTATTTATGTTCCTTTAAAGTTTCGGAATAAATGAGAATGTCGACGAGATAAACGAATACAAACTTGTCCAGATACCTTCGTAAAATAGTCATAATTAGGCGTTAAAAATTGACGGGAGTATTAATAAGTCTTATAAATATTATTCGGTATTTATAAAATTTATATATCGTTTTAAATACCGTTTTCCATTCCTTTTTTTAGGTTATTTGGATACGGTAATAACCGTTTCGAAGATTAAAAATAATAAACCATTTAACTTTATTTGTATTTTTTTAATATATTTATAAGGGTTAAAGGGTATTTATTCTTTATCGTAATATTGTTTAGTTATTTATAATCGATAATTCTTTTAAAAGTTAGGTTTTTATTTTCGTTAATTTTTTATTTTCCGTCCTTAATTTTTAGTATTATAAGGACGGGGTATCCAGCAGGAAAATTAAAGGGTCGAATATATCCTTTTTTTAAATCGAATTAAATGAGTTTTTATAAGGCTTTTAACTTTTTAAAGTTTATGTAATAAATTTTATAAAGTTTAAAATAATATCCTTCATTAATAGGTATCCGATAGTCCCATTAACCATATGGTAATAATTCGTAATTTTTTTTATCTTTAAATAATTTTATAAATCCTCGATACTTAAGTAGTACTATTTCGGCTTGATTTGGTACTTGTACCTTTTTAATAATATAATAAATCTTTTGCTCGTTTTTTTTAGGTGGTTTTTTGTTATTTTTTTAAGAAAGTGTTTGGTATTTCCAGTTAATATATGGATTGCTGGTCCTAAGTTATAGCATTTTTAAGATAATATTATATCCGGAAATGTCGGCAATATCCAACGAAACTCGTTCTTAATATTTTTAAATTTAAACGGGAAGTTTTTTTATTTTTCGTAAAATTCGTCCGTTTTCGTACTTAAATAGGCTTCCGTTTATTATGCGTAATTTATAGGATTTTAACTTATATTTTTAAGGAACTTAATGTTTTTCCGCCGTTACGGGAAAAATAAAGTTACTTTTGGTTCTTAAATCGCTTATAGTTTTGAATATGTTGTTTTTGTATTAAAATGGAATTTTGATTTGGTTACGTAATCTTTTTGTTATTTCGCATAAGGTTTTATAAATTAAGGCTTCTTAATATCTTATTTTCGAAAGCTTTTGGCGTTTTTTAACTTATAATAATATCCAGCTTGAAAAAGTTTTATTTATGTATTTTTCGAATAACGTATTTAGTATATTAATCGTTTTTGTATTTAAACCACGTTTTTTTGCCATATCGGCATTCGGAAGTAACTATTCTTTTCGGGTTCGATCCTTAATTTTGCATTTTTCGAATTATTAGGTTAAAAGTATAAACTTCCGAAGGAAACATTTCTATATTTAAAAGTTCGCATTAAATGTAAAGTATCGGGGAATAACATAAACATCCTTGCGATATGGCTTTCTGGCTTTATTCCGATTTGGGATATAAGTAATAAAACCTGGGATATTCTGACTATCGGGGAGTTTCTGTACATCTATACTTATTATCTGGTTCGGTAGGTATCTTTTCGTTTTATCCAGGCCAAAAGTCGTTATCTTTTTTGGCTTTAAAATGTACGAGACAATCGTCGACGTAACAAGCGGTAAAGTATAACGACTTATACTAGCTTTTTCGTAATTTAATATGTACCGTATATTTAGGGAGCTCGCAGAGCTCCGGGGATAACTGTTTATGATTGCTGGCGTTAGGTCGGAACTAACCGTTTTTATCGTACATTTTATATTAAAATATATCAAAATAGCAGGAGCATCCTAACTTTATGGCTATCTTGGAGGTTATCTCTCCGGGGTAATACTTGTAGGCTTTAGCTTTAAAGTCCTGGCAAATAAGGTAATCCTCGTACTTTAGGATATTATTCTGGATTTAAGTAATGCTGGTAATAATAAATTCTAGTTAAAAGGAAATCGAATTAACTTTTTTTTTTTTTTTTTCTTTTTTGCCTTATTGTCGATTTTTTGTTTAACCGCTCTGGCTTTTTTTAGGGTTAAGGAATCCCTTTTTTCTTAGAGTTCCTTTTTGCAAGAAAGTAATATTCGCTTTTAAAATATCCTTTTTTGCTATAGTTAAAACATTTTATATTAGACTTATTTTTTGGGGCTTTTTCGAAGCGGTACTTGCTTTTTTTTAAGGCTTGCCTTTATTTTTTTTTGTTCGGCTGTTTAAGCTTCTATCGTTATTTCGTTTGTTAATTCCTTTTTTTTCGAAGTACCGATTAAAGGTGCGTCGATTAGCGATAATTGCTTTATCGGTATACTCCTTAAAGGATTTTATCTTGGGTACCATATATATTTTATCCTTAACTTAAAGTTTTAAGCCGTCGTAAAAGGGATAAAATAACGCGTTTTCCGGTAAGTTGGAAATTACGGCCAGGCGGTTAAATTCCGTCGTATATTCTGCTGTTAACTTAATCTGATAAAGGAGGTATAATTGTTTTATTACGTATTATTTTTTATCTGGGGTTTTAAATATAGCTTGCATTCGGTTTTCGAATTATTAATAATCGCTGAAGATATAATTGGTAATATCCGAAAATTCCTTAAAGTAATTCTCCAGGTAATCCTTTATAATGGGTTCGAATTATAGAAAAATTCGTTAAATAAATAGCTAAAAAATGGCTATTACCTTTTAATAATTCTTTATTAAAAAGTTTTAGTAAAACTTAAGGTAAGTTTTGGCTTAAACAAGGAATCTTTCCATATTTATAATTCCGTCATAAGGCTTCGGGGTAATTGGCTTATAACCCTTGATTTCCGACATTTTATGGTAATTAAGGGATAAGATAATGGTTTCGCGGTACCGATTAGGGCCGAATAATAAAGGTGCTAGGATTTTTTCTTTTATTCTTCGGGTAGGTTAAGCTATACTTTTTCTGGGGAGTTAAGGTCTTTCTTTTTTTTTTCTTTTTTTTTAGGGCTTGGATTTTGCGTAATAAGATTTCCATCTTTTTTTTAAGGGAAAGCTTTTTTTCCTTTCCTTTTAGGCCCTAAAGTTCCTGGATTATTAGCTTTTTTTCCTTTTCCGAATTTCCTTAAACTTTAATAATATCCTTTAAAATCGGGGTTAGTTATTAGGTTTGGGGAAAAAAAAGGTTCTTTTTTATTACGGGTTATAAAAGGCATAATATTATTAATTAATTAAAGAATTTTTTCGATAAAAGGTAGATTATTTAATCTGGTTATTAATTTTTTACTGGTTTATAATAGGAATCGGGTATATTATTTATCTTTTAAACGTTATTTTGTAATATCGTTTTTATTAAATTTAGGAAAGTTTATGCTTAACTAAGCTTAAAATTATCCGTCGGTTATTAATTAAAGAATTATTAAAATATAACGAACTTATTATATATCCACCTGGAAATATAAGCAGTATCCGAAATAAGATTTTAATTTGTAAATAATAATAAGGCGAGGAATAATTTATTAAAGGTTTTATTCATTAAAAATATTTAAAAACCTTTCCCTTAATTAAAGAACGGTATAATTACTTTTAATTAAGAACTTAAATTAATAACTAAGGAGCGAAACTAAGTAAGTGCTATTTACATAAAAAACCGGTTCGTTATATATCCAATTATCTTTCAATAAGTGTATCGTGGATTTATGTGATCTATGTGATCTAGTCCCAGATCACCTAGATCACCTAGATCACTCGAGGGCCAAGCCCCTTGGCCGACTTTTAGCCGTGGCGCACTCCCGCGCTAGGCCTTAAAGGTAAGACCTTGGGATGAGAACACTGTTCTTGTAACATATAGTACCATTATTTTAGGTTAAGCAAATTCCGCCGTTTACGAAAAGTTTCTGGTATTTTTTATAAAATAAAAAGAACAGCTTTTTTATAAATTAGATAAAACGTTAAAAAAAGCGATTTTTTAAAACGTCTTAATATTATTATTTATTAAACCCGGAAACCGGTTTAATTAAATTAATTATATTTAGGATTAAATAAAGAACTTTAACTTTATTTAATTTAATTAAAAACGTATTAAATAAAAACCTTGTAAGTTTAATAAAAATAAACGTACATTTTGTACCTTTATTATTAAGTAAATAACTGCGTAAAAAACAATTCGTTTATCCGTTATTTATATTAGGATTTAATTATTTCCTAAGTAATACTTTTTAATAAACCAGTTTTTGATTATTTTTATATAAATTTTTTTAAATTCGAAAGTTCGGGTATACGGATAAAATTAATCTGATATAAATTATAATACGGTTTAACGGCAATAAAGTTATTATAGTCCTTTTTTAATATAATAATTTCGTTTTTTTTTTAAAATGTATTGAAATTATCTTCCCTATATATTTACCGTTAAATAACGTATATTATTAAAGCTTTATTTTCGTTTTATTTTATAAATCGAAATTACTCTATTTCTAAGATATATAAAAATACGAAAATTATCTTAATTAATTAAAGGATAAAATTAAAATTCGGTATTTATTTCGTCCTAATTAAAATTATTCGTAATAAATTACGTATCGTCCTTTTTATTATTAAAGCCGGCTACGTTAATTCCTGCTAAAATATTTATATTTTTATGGGCAATACCTTTTTTAACTTATCAGACTTAATTCTTTTCGTTATTTTAATCTTTTTTATAATAAACGACTTAATTTTATATTTATTAAACGTTTAATAAGTTATAAATAAGATAACCTATTTATAATTAGCTTTATTAAATCGTTTATAATTATAAACCGTTTAATTAAATTATTATTATAAAGTTTTTATTAAAAAGATTTTCGGTATTTCTTACTATATTACCCGATTAATATCCGGAATATTCATATTTAATTTAAAAGTAATAATTAATATTACGATACGAATAAAATTATTAAGTTACTTTAATTTATTATATATGTAAGCTTAATTTCTTTAAAAATACTTTAAAATTATAAAATTTTATAACTTTTTTCATACTTTTAACCAATACTTCCGGCTTATTATAATCTTAATTAAGTAATTACGAATATTTATAATTTTCGCCTTATTATTAACGTAAATAATAATCTTACTAATAATACGTAAGTTATTAAATTAAATTTAAAAAATGTTAGTTAATAATTCGGGTATATTAATTAGTAAAATATTTAAATACGTTTAATATAAACGTTAACCTTTAAATATAAAAATAATAATAATATTAATTTTAAAACGATTAATATTAAAATACCGGATCTTTATTTTATAACTATATTTAATTAAAGCCTTTATATTTTACAATTTCTTTCTTTATAACGTTATTAATAATTATTATATACGTAAATTAATATAACGTCCCAGACAAGTAAGCTGGATAGACAAGTAAGCTGGACACTTTTTTTAATAATTTAACCATCTTACTTTAATTACCTATTTTTTAATAACCATAATATGGAACGATTAACAAAAGAATCGAAAATAAACCTAGCCGTTTAGGTTAAAAAAAACAACCCGAAACTTAGTTACAGAAAGCTTAGTTTTATTTATAACGTTTTACATTTTACCTTAGAAACGCGATTTAACGGCAAACGCGCCCAAGCCGATATTATTTCTCTTTTGCAAAAATTAACGCTAACCGAAAAGTAATCGATTATCGACCATATCCTTAATCTTAATACGCAAATGTTTTTTGTTCGGCTTTAATACGTTAAAAATATGGCAAATTTATTTTTAGCTTAACGCGTTATGGAACGCGTCGGAATAAAATGGGCGTCGAACTTTATACGATAATAACAAAAACTTTAAATACGTTTAAATCGGAAGATTAATTATTAAAGGATATTATACGAAAATTTAAAAGTATTTCGCAAATAATTTAAGCTAGTTTAAGCTATAATCGTAAAATACGGCATTATAAAAAAGGATATTTATAATTTTAACGAAACGGGCTTTTTAATAAAACTTTTAATGGTATATAATATGGTAATTATAAATGCCAAAAAACGTAAAAAACTTAAATAAGCGTAATAAAATAATCGGGAATAAATTATAATTATATAAGTTGTTAATTTATAAGGTTAGGTTATTCCGTTATTTATTATTTTGGCGGGGAAAATTTACTTTAATTTTTAATATCGTAATAATTTATTACCAGCCGATTAAAAGGTCGATATTAATTATAATAATTAAATAATAAACGAATTAAATTTAAAATGAATTTAACATTTCGATAAATATATTCGAATACGTACGAAAAAAACGAAACGCTTTTTTATTCTTAACGGTTACGAAAGTTATTATTCGATAAAATTCGAAAAATATTACGCGAATAACGGTATTATTATGTTTTATATACCCTTTTATTCCTTTTATCGGTTTTAACTTTTTAACATATCTTGCTTTTCCGTTTTAAAGCGTACGTATACGCTTTATATCGAGAATTTAATACGACGTTACCATACTTACGTCGCGAAAGAAGATTTTTTTGCCGGTTTTTACGACGCGTTTAAAGTTACTATAACGTCCGATAATATTAAAGCTGGATTCGTAAAAGCTGGATTTGTTTTATTTGATCTTAATAACGTTTTATCCGAATTAGAAATTCCTCCAGTTATACCTACGCCGACCGTTTCCTTATTTACTTTTTTTTAGTTTTATACGTTCCTTTTTTACGAAAACCCTTCGAAATATTTAAAAAATAAAAAAATGAAGGCGTTATTTATAAAAAAAGATTAAAAACTATTAAAGAAGCTCGTTAATAAAATTAGTTAATTTGGTTAATTTTTTAATAAAAAATAACTTAATACTTTTGTACGAAAACGTTTTTCTTAAAAAAGAAATAGCCAAATTGTACGAAATTAATTATTTTTTTAGCAAACGTCGGAAAACTAAAAATAAATATTTTTAAGAAGGAGGGATATTTACTATATAAAAAGGATAAGCTTTTTTGGCCGCAAAAAAAAAAGATGGTGGAAAAATATAGCTAATAGCGGCTAAAGGTAATCGTCGTAAAAGGGTTAAAACAAAGGAACGGAGGTATGGCGTTTGCGGCAAGCCCGGACATAATACGCGTACTTGTGAAAAAGCTGTAGATACGTCTAGCGAAGAAAAATCCGATTAATTTGAATTAATTTAATAGCGTTATGGTTATTTAATTTAGATTTGTTGTTGCAGCGTGCCAAAAAGTGTCCAGCTTACTTATCTGTCCAGCTCATTTATTTAGGACGTTACGTAAAAAAAAACCGTAAATTTTAAATATTAATATACTTAAGCCGAAAATCTTTTTATTCCGATAATAAATATACTTTATTAATAATAATTAAATTATATAATTATTCGAAAATAAAATTTAATATAATAATTTAAAATTAACCGTTTAGTACTTATTTAATATTAAATATAATATAATTATATTATTTAACAACTATATATTCGAACATTTTTTAAATTAAATTTTTCGTTTCCGCGGATATTATAATAAAAATAACATATAATATTATAAATAAAACGCTTATTACTTTTTACCTAATTTAACCAAAAATATAACCTAAATAATAATTAAGTTATTTATTAAAAAAAAACCTTAAATAATTAAAAACCCTTTTAAAGTTTATTTTAATAACGGAAAAAAATTAAACTTTTTAAATATTAAATTATATATTATATTTATTTATTTTTTCCGTAAAATACGGCCTTACTTACTAAATATGGCGTTTAATATAAAGCGAATAAATTAACAGTATAAAGTTTTTATATAATTATCAGCTATATATATAACGTTAACGTATAAATTAATTACGTTTATAGCCGTAAAAAACCAGTAAAGTTATTAGATAAAAATAAACGCGTTATTTTAAAATATTAAGTTTTTAAAAATTTAAAGTATATATTTTAAACCTTTTAATATATTACTTATATTTAGTTAATTAAAATAAAAATATATTTTAAAATTTATTATAAGCGATTTTAAGTTTTTTATATTATTATTTTAATTTATAAAATTATGTTATTATCGTATTAACAAAAAAAGTATAAAAAGTTAAAATATGCTTAAAATGAAATTTTCAGCTATTTTTTCGGGCACGTTTTATTAATCGTATTTTAACTAAAATTAAAAATATATAAAAATTTAAAATTATAAATCTATATTAATTTTTCGTAATTATAAAATAAGTATCATTAAATTAAAATTATATTTAAAAAGTTCGAATTAAAAATTTTTAAAAATTTATATGAGATTACTTAAAACGAGCCTAAAAAATTATAACTTGCTATCAGGCCCTATTTTTGAGGTTTTATTGTTTTTGTGGAGCTTTTTCTTAAAGGGGTTTAGGTGATACATTGCACCCCTGCAGATACTTCTTGATGGAAAGCTCTAGCCACGGCTGCGCCTGCGGCGCAGCCACAACCTCAAAAATGGGCCTGATCTCGATGAGGTAACCTTTTAGCTGCCAGCCCGAACACCTGAATGGAAGTTTGCGCGGTCCTGGATGGTTTAGTAGGGCGCTGCGTCTGAGATGCGGTGCCGATCATGATGATCTAGAAGGCTGTCCATGGTATCCGCCGTTACGAGCCAGTGCCGACCAAGGTTGACCAAATGTCGTCGCACCATATCACGGGAGTCATGCATGATGGTTGCACATGCCCCGCATCGTTTATAGGTAGGCGTCGAACCTCGGCCTAAGTTAGGAACTCAGGGCCTTCAATTCCGTCCATTGCCTACGAGGTTGGGTACCCACCGACTCGGACATATATTCAGTAGGTGTTTCCCGGCCTCCGCTCTTTCGCGACCAAATTGCTTGATCTTTTGAAGAGTCAATTTCTCTATTCTTCATTCTCCTACTTGGCAACGCATCCGTGAGCGAGGAACAGAACGATTCGGAACTGACACCGTCCGCGAGATCATTCAGGGGTCGAAGCTCTCGCCGCTATTGTCGTTTTTCTGGTTTAGCATCCAGAATGGCAGTCGACGGCCTGGTTCCCAACGACCCTAGGGTCGAGCATAAGTTCACCGCCATTGGGGATATCACTTACCACTACATGCTAGCGAAACCAGAGGGAAACCCCGTAGCCACCGTTGTCCTGATTCATGGCTGGTACGTCTACTTCAATTTGGATCACACATACCTGTCTTCCCTCGAGTATAACAATGGTCTTCCGCGGGCTTCTTTACTCTTTTGTATTCTTAAGAAGCTGCGTATTTGGGTGTGCTTCTCAAGCTATGGCTTCCAGGAAGGGTGTCTAAGCCCTCAGCCTCTTACGGATAGGGAAATATTAACCTATGCACTTATAGGCCAGACCTTGGTATGGGATGGCGTAACCAGGTTCCGTACCTGCTTTCCCTGAACTTGCAAGTCGTCGTCCCGGATATGCTAGGGTACGGCCAGACGTCTGCTCCAGAATCCCCTGAAGAGTACACGCTCAAGAAGATGTGTGGCCACATCGCGACGATTATCAAGGAGGTCACCGATCAGCCCATCATCCTCGGCGGTCACGACTGGGGCGGCGCCTTCGTCTGGCGCATGACTATGTATTACCCCGAGCTCATCCGGGGAGTATTCAGCTTGTGCGTGCCGTACATGCCTCCGAGGGCCCATAAGGTTACGCTAGAACAAATGGTCGCGATGATGCCCAATTTCCGTTACCAGTTGCAGATCGCCGGCGGTGAGACCGAGAGAATCGTGGACAAGTCAACGGAGAACCTACAGGGCTTTCTTAACGGTATGTACGGTGGCAGGACGCCCGATGGCCAGGCCGTGTTCACTGCGGATGCTGGAGTCGTCGAGGAGATAATCGACAAGATCGGGCCTTCGCCCCTCGTCAGCAAGGAAATGCTGGATTACTACGTCCAGGAGTATAAGCGACACGGCATGCACGGCCCCTCCAACTGGTACCGCACGCGGGAGCTCAACGACGATGACGAGATGCCCATCGCAGAGGAGTATGCCGGGTTCCAGTTTAAGATGCCGGCCATGATAGTCATGGCCGAGCGTGACTCCGCGTTGCCCCCGAAACTGGCCGACGGTCAGGAGAAGTACTTTGCGGGACCTTTGAAGAAGGAGCTCATCAAGGGAGCGAATCACTGGGTCATGCTCGAGAAGCCCGAAGAATGCAATAAGCTCATCGGTGAATTCGTCAAGAGCGTGTTGGGAGATGAGTCCAAAGCCTTTCTATGAATGTGTCCCTCGGCTCTTCTGCTACGGGCATCAATGAGCCTGACATTGGAGCTCATTGGCTGCAAGTGGAAAACATACGTACCTAGTACCTACTTAGTACCAAAGTACATACTAGAATGTACGAGCTGTAGTAGTACGAGGTACCTAGCCGGCTAGCCCAGAAGAGCCTAGGCCAGGCAGTCGAATTCTAGAATTCGCGTAACATTGTGGCTGATACATCCCAACGCTACGCAAAATCTGCTCTTCATGTGCTTTAACATGCACCTTTACACCAAGTACAAATTTGGAGGAAGTAGTATTTTTTTTTGGCTACAGGAGCACGAATTACCTAAAGATACACTCAGGATGAAAATTAAGGAAATGGGGCCTGCGTTTGGTGATAGGAAAGGCCTGACTCCACTTACAAGCCACGCAGCCACACCTACCATGATGCAACACACTCCCGTTCTTCCCACGATATTCGGCTGGGGCTGGCTACAACCATAGGTACCTAGTATGTAATTACGAAGTACATACAGTACATTCATTGCTTAGCTAAATTCTGGCTTCCTGCTGTCCAATACCTACTGTTGCCGCATACGTAACCTACATACATAGGTACATATAGTACCCTCTCTGTACCTCCCTCATCAAGGAGGCAGGGAGGCAGTGCAATTGCAATTTCGACATGGTGAATACGGGGGGATTTGTATCGCAAGCCACCCCGACGACATCCTGCTCATACCAGTTGGAACGACACTTTCCATACCTCCATACTCCGTACAGCTTTGATAGATTTCCTTGTCTATCAGCTGCTTTTTCATGGGCACATCGTAATAGTAACACGTATGCACATTATTTTCGTCCTCAGTATATCCAAGGCATTTTTCCGTTGTGACTACTTTACCCTCCCTGATCATCATTATCATTGTTCCCAAGGCTTCGTTTTGAACGCCGAAAACGCTTTGCTTACTTTCTTCATTCACGAATTCGCAATTTCGCTGATTCCCGAATCATTGGTTTGGTTTCACTTCATCACTCACACCTAAGCACAGACGTCCGGCTCCTGACCAGAAACTGCGGCGCAAACTCGATTGGTCGACTAGAGGGGTGGAAACAACAAGCACATCAACCGTATGATGTATTAGTCCGTACGTGTTGATACATCTCCTCTAAACGACAAACCAGGCTGGTGATGCTCTTGCAATCCACTTCGACTTTTTGACGCCTTACTAAACAGACTGGAGTAATATATCCGTGATAAGTCCGCTCTTTTTACCTTCCGCATGCCTCCCGTTGTCCTCCATCACTCGTGAAACCTCGATTCCCCTCGCCCAAAATGGCAGGTAGGGCGCCTCCCCCAGGGGGCTCCAGCCATGGAAACGATTTATTGCTTGATCTCGACGATCAACCTTCATACGGCGGACAGCGCGCGCCACTCAACGACGATGAATTGATGCGTTCATACGACAACGATAATCCTTCCCGACCTTCTGTATCCTATGATGATTTTATCGGCGGGAGTCAGACCACCCATCCTTCCGTGAAGAACCCCCCGCCCGGCGCCAGCTATTCCGCATCTCGGCCGCCATATATTGGCGACGCAGATAGGAATTATAGTCAAACCTCCGATTTGAACAATTACCAGAGATATGCCGACGACTTAGATGACTACCCCGAAGACGGTCAATCATATTACCAACATGGAGGGTCAGGAAACACAGGAGGTGACTCGATGGGCCGGGACAATGCACGGAATCGTAACAGTGTACTTTCGTTAGGCGGAGGCTTCTTCGGCAGGGCCAAGAGCATGTTGGGCATGGGACAAAACGGCTACTCGGAGATGGACTTACCTTTGACTGAACCCGCCCGCGGACGGTCAGATTCTACAGGTGTAGGATCGCAAATGAAGCAGACCAAGAAGTTCGACTTCAAATTCGGGTTTGGAGGAGGAAAACCTGATCCGTCGACACTCGGGCCCCGGATCATACACTTGAACAACCCCCCCGCCAACGCTGCTAACAAGTATGTCGACAACCACGTATCAACGGCCAAGTACAATGTCATCACCTTCCTTCCTAAGTTCCTGTTTGAGCAGTTCTCCAAATTCGCGAACGTCTTCTTCTTGTTCACAGCCGCTCTCCAACAGATACCCGGCCTGTCTCCTACAAATAAGTATACCACCATTGGCCCCCTCATCGTTGTGCTAATGGTGTCGGCGGGTAAGGAAATGGTGGAGGACTATAGGAGGAAACAGGCCGACAGTGCACTCAACAACTCGAAAACCAAAGTCTTACGGGGTTCGACATTTGAGGAAACGAAATGGATCAATATCGGTGTGGGTGATATTATACGTGTCGAATCCGAGCACCCCTTCCCTGCCGATATCGTTATACTTGCGAGTTCCGAGCCCGAAGGTCTCTGTTACATCGAGACGGCCAATCTTGATGGTGAAACCAATCTCAAGATCAAGCAGGCCCTGCCGGAGACCTCAGCAATAGTCAGTCCTGCCGAGTTGAGCAGATTAGGAGGGCGGATCCGTTCCGAACAGCCAAACAGCAGCTTGTACACATACGAAGCCACTTTGACTCTGCAGTCCGGGGGAGGGGAGAAGGAACTGCCTCTCAACCCGGAACAACTGCTCTTGAGAGGGGCTACGCTGAGAAACACACCTTGGATTCATGGCATCGTTGTCTTTACTGGGCATGAGACGAAGCTCATGCGTAACGCAACCGCTGCGCCAATCAAGCGGACGCGTGTGGAAAAGCAACTCAACTTGCTGGTACTGGCTCTGGTGGGCATTCTTCTAGTGCTCAGCGTCATCTGTACCATTGGCGATTTGGTATACCGATCAGCGCGCTTGGAAACCGTTCCGTACTTGGAATTGGCTTCTCTTGACACGGCTGGTACCGTCGTGCAAACTATTTTCAGGGACTTGGTCACCTACTGGGTCCTGTTCTCCTCGCTCGTACCGATCTCACTTTTCGTTACATTAGAATTGGTGAAGTACTGGCATGGCATTCTGATAAACGACGATCTTGATATCTATTATGACAAGACAGATACGCCGGCAAATTGCCGCACGTCGAGTCTTGTTGAGGAACTAGGCATGGTTGGCTACGTCTTCTCTGACAAAACGGGAACGTTGACTTGCAATATGATGGAATTCAAGCAATGTACAATTGCTGGCATCCAATACGCGGATGAAGTACCCGAGGACAGAAGAGCAACGGTCCAAGATGGGGTTGAAGTTGGAATTCACGACTTCAAGAAATTACGCGAAAATGTCAAGACCCACGAGTCTGCCCTCGCCATTCAACATTTCCTGGCTCTTCTCGCAACCTGTCATACCGTCATCCCTGAGCGGGACGAAGCGAAGGGCGGCAAGATCAAGTACCAGGCCGCATCGCCTGACGAGGGAGCATTGGTTCAAGGTGCTGTGACCTTAGGTTATACGTTTACCGCTCGCAAACCCCGGTCAGTGATCATCGAAGCTGACGGTCAGGAATTCGAATACGAATTGCTCGCCATCTGCGAGTTTAATTCTACGAGGAAACGGATGTCCGCAATATATCGATGCCCAGACGGGAAGATCCGGTGCTATTGCAAAGGTGCAGACACGGTCATTCTCGAACGCCTGAACGATGATAACCCCCATATCGAGCAGACGCTGTTGCACCTGGAAGAGTACGCGTCCGAAGGGCTCCGCACCCTTTGCTTAGCTATGCGCGAGATTCCTGAGCAGGAGTTCCAGGAGTGGTATGCGATATATGACAAGGCTCAGACCACCGTCGGTGGTAATCGAGCTGAGGAGATGGACAAGGCGTCCGAGCTCATTGAGCATGACTTTTACCTGCTCGGTGCCACTGCAATCGAGGATCGTTTACAAGATGGCGTGCCCGAGACCATCCATACCCTGCAACAGGCGAACATCAAAGTGTGGGTCCTCACTGGGGATCGACAGGAGACGGCTATCAACATCGGTATGAGTTCGAAGCTCCTGAGCGAAGACATGATGCTCCTAATTGTAAACGAAGAGAACGCTGTGGCAACACGCGATAACATCCAGAAGAAGCTGGACGCGATTCGGAATAACACTGACTCCTCAGTCGAGATGGACACATTGGCTCTCGTCATTGACGGTAAATCTCTGACTTACGCTTTGGAAAAGGATATGGAGAAGATCTTCTACGACCTAGCTGTGATGTGCAAAGCTGTCATTTGTTGTCGTGTCTCGCCGTTGCAGAAGGCGTTGGTGGTAAAGTTGGTGAAGAAATTCTCGTCTGAAGTCCTTTTAGCTATTGGTGATGGAGCGAACGATGTCTCTATGATTCAGGCCGCCCATATTGGAGTGGGCATTTCTGGCCTTGAAGGACTTCAGGCGGCCCGTTCGGCCGATATCTCGATTGCCCAATTCCGTTATCTACGCAAACTCACACTCGTCCATGGTGCCTGGAGTTATCAAAGAATCAGCAAAACCATTCTCTTCTCGTTCTACAAGAACATTGCTCTATACATGACACAGTTCTGGGTAAGTGGGCCGTTCGAATTTGTACTCGGTCTCCGCCGTGGCTCTTGCCTCGCGAGAATTTCGTAGCACAGTCCTCTCCAGAGTATCCCTCTTTCTGCGCCTCTGATCTTATTAACCATCGAGGTTGCTCAACAGCTAACCTTGGTCTAGTACACTTTCCAAAACGTCTTCTCCGGTGCGATTATATACGAATCGTGGACACTATCGTTCTACAACGTCTTCTTCACCGTCCTTCCGCCCCTTGTGCTAGGCATTCTAGACCAGTTCATTTCTGCCCGGTTACTTGACCGTTATCCGCAACTATATATTCTGGGCCAGCAGAATCAGTTCTTCCGACTTAGGAATTTCTATAGCTGGGTGGCTAACGCAACTTACCACTCGATGCTTTTATACTACGTTGGGGAGTACTTATGGTACGACGACCTGAAGATGATCGACGGCACTGCGGCGGGCCACTGGGTCTGGGGTTCCGCTCTCTACGGCGCCACGCTCGCAACTACCCTCGGCAAGGCCGCGCTAATCACGAGTAACTGGACGAAGTACCATGTCATGGCCATCCCCGGCAGCATGGTGATCTGGTACGTGTTTGTGGCTGCCTACGGCACTGTAGCTCCAAGGCTCGGGTTCTCCATGGAGTATCACGGTCTCGTGCCGAGGCTATTCACAACCCCCGTCTTCTGGTTACAGCTGGTCGCGCTGCCGCTTTTATGTCTTCTTCGAGACGTCGCCTGGAAGTATGCGAAGAGAATGTATTACCCAAAGACGTACCACCACATTCAGGAAATCCAGAAGTACAACATCCAGGATTACCGGCCAAGGTATGTCTAGACCTTCTCCTGAGTTCTCTCTTTCCCTCGAGTGTGTTACCCTCCCCGCTCATGTAACTAACGTACAGCTTTACAGAATGGAGCAGTTCCAGAAGGCCATCAGGAAGGTCCGCCAAGTACAGCGGATGCGAAAGCAGCGCGGCTATGCCTTCTCGCAAGCCGATGAAAGCCAGACGCGCGTTATCAACGCGTATGACACCACGAGAAACAGAGGGAGGTACGGAGAGATGCCCGCGTCGGGCCCCGCGAGGTAGTTATAGGCACGTACGCACTCTACTGTATGGGGCAAGGGGGGTTCAACGGAGTCTGGCGAAACGTTCACGACACTCGACGTGTATCACATAGTAGTGTTCAGCTATAGTTGTATTGGAGAATAACAGCTTTCTGAAATTCTAGTGACGGGTAATCGATATGATGTTACGTGTCGGCGGCTTGCCTTCTAAGGTGTTAACTTCCACCTTGTCTCGTCCAACATCTGCTATGCAACAAGTAGATGGGAACTGCGGGATGCTGGGCCGCAGTAGTATTCAGACTGTGGCCCCTGGCTCTTGTCGGCTGCTGGTACATTTAGTGTGTTTAACCATGACTTCTAAGAGTAAGGGGTCAAGTTAGGTTGAAACCCTGACACAGGATCGCCCATGTTAATATGCTTATCTCGAGGTATGTCTCTCGTTATCTAGCCCTTATCACTTATTTACACGTTCGGATATTGCTTCTTGTGCCTAGGCATGCTTGGTGCGGACGTCCTGAGCCAGCGCCGTAGGAGAATATACGACAGGAATAGAAGGCTGACTGATGACTCCTGCGGGATGGACACGCTATAATTTCGCCCCCACTTCGGAGGGCTCCCCCCGGTTCACGCCCGAGTCGCCGTCCGAAGAAACCTGAAACCCATGCGTAGGGAGCTTTCGACGGCGCTGCTCCGTTTCCCGACGATGCTCTGTACTCTCATTGCTTTCAGTTAATTTCAACTATGATTCGATATTGATATGCACGGTATACTGAGATAGTACGGAGGCATCCCACTTTGGTTCTCGAATATCGATTATGCAGTCTACATACTCTGGAGGTAGGTTCGGGCTCCGTCGGATAATCGTATACGGAAGCCATAACCGTTTAGCGAGCAAAGTCCCATCATCTTGGATATGGGGTATCTATGTAGGTGTTCTATTAATGATTCATTTATTTAAGCGCGTCAATGAGGCTCCGGCAGATAATACGTAGCATAGGGCTATGGGGAATAAGTATAATCAACAATCAAGTGGGCCGAGTTGATTAACCGCTTCCTCGGTACGAAATCTACGTAAAGTCTTAACGTATCCAGGTAACCTTTACATATAACCGCCAGGCTGAGGGCCTTTCGAATATTGAAGCTAGAGCAGAAAGGAATGTTTAGGAAGCTAGGAAGAATCATGTGCCGTCTACGATAATGAGAGATCCGGCTGTAGATTCACATGGATGAGAGTGATACGCAGATAAACCTTGTACCTAGGCATGGAGCTGGCACCAGCCTTTTAGTGTTGACTTGCCAGCATTGACGTTCCGGCGCTGCTCCGGTCCCTTAAGCCTCAAGTAGTTGTACATTTTCGCCACCAGGATCATGCTGGAAGTTGTGTAGCTGTACCTTCCGGAGTTTGGTATCACAGGCCCCCTCCTCAGCTCCTTCAATGTTGCTCACATCCAATATAATTTTTTCCTGCTTTTTGGCCCCATCTTCTTCGCCGACTTCCTCCTCTCCTCACTGATTCTTCTTTCCACCATTGACCTGACAACCGGGCCCTTGAAGCCAGCGCAATGGCTTCATCCTCCAGGACGCTCGTCCGGCTTGCTGGTTCACAGCTGGGGACCACAGCTCAGAGGCTGCATCTGCCTATGTCTGTGTCTAAGCCAGTAACTCGATCGGTCGCCGGATTCGCAACGACGTCATGCCCGCGAAAGCCAGCTCTCCCGTCTCCCTCTGCCCTGATCGCTAGCACTCGACCTGTCGTCTCTCGCCAGTTCCAGAGGTGCTATGCAGATGCGTCCCCGCCGCCCCCCAAGAAAAAGCCTGGTAGGATCCGGTCCACTTTCAAATGGTTGCGCCGCTTCGCTTATCTGTCCATTCTGGGCCTCGTCGGAGGCGTTGCTTACGATGGATATAAAGATCGTCACCCCGACGAGCAATTCCCCCCCGACCCCCAGAAAAAGACACTGGTTGTTCTGGGTGAGTAAACTCAGTAGTTGGACCCCGATTAGGTACTAACTCCTGCCGCAAGGTACCGGTTGGGGCTCTGTCGCATTTCTCAAAAAGCTGGATACCTCTAACTACAACGTCATCGTCATCTCTAACCGCAACTACTTCCTGTTTACGCCCCTCCTGCCGTCATGCACTACTGGGCAAATCGAGCACCGCTCCATCATGGAGCCGGTCCGACAGATCCTGCGTCACAAGAAGGCTGCCGTGAGATTCTACGAAGCCGAGGCTACCCAAATCGACTACGAACGGAAGGTTGTCAAGATTACCGACAACAGTGACATCCAGGGAGACGTCAGCGAGACCGAAGTGCCATACGACATGCTCGTCATCGGTGTCGGTGCCGAGAACGCTACTTTCGGTATCCCTGGCGTCCGCGAGCACAGTTGCTTCCTCAAGGAGATTCGCGACGCCCAGGCTATCCGCACCAAGATCATGGACTGTGTCGAGACTGCCGCCTTCAAGGACCAGACCCAAGAAGAGGTTGACCGTTTACTGCATATGGTTGTCGTCGGTGGTGGACCCACCGGTGTTGAATTCGCTGGAGAACTTCGCGACTTCTTCGATGAAGACATCAAGAAGCTGATCCCTGAGATCGCCCCACGGTTCAAGGTCACCCTGATTGAAGCACTACCTAACGTCCTACCGATGTTCAGCAAGCAGCTTATTGATTACACCGAGAGTACCTTCAAGGAGGAGCACATCGAGATCAAGACGAAGACCATGGTCAAGAGGGTTACGGATAAGACTGTCGAGGCCGAGGTCACTGGCCCCGACGGCAAGAAGTCTATGGTCACCATCCCCTACGGACTGCTCGTCTGGGCTACTGGTAACGCTGTGCGTCCCGTTGTCAAGGACCTGATGTCACGGATCCCCGCTCAGAAGGACTCTAGACGCGGCCTCGCTGTCAATGAGTACCTAGTCGTTCAGGGTACACGGGATGTCTGGGCTGTTGGTGATTGTGCCGTTGCTGGGTACGCACCAACCGCACAGGTGGCCTCCCAGGAGGGTACTTTCTTGGCAAAACTTTTTAACAACATGGCAATGACCGAAACCCTTGAGAACAAGATCCATGAGCTCAGCGCAGGCTTGAATCTGAAACCGGGTAACGCGGCCGAGGTCGCCCAGGAAATCGAGTCCGCCGAGAAGCAGCTACGACGAATCAAGGATATCAAGCCATTCCAATATTCGCACCAGGGCAGTCTGGCCTATATCGGCAGCGAAAAGGCGGTTGCCGATGTCGCGTGGTTGAATGGCAACCTTGCTACTGGCGGCAAGCTTACATATTTATTCTGGAGAAGCATATACCTCAGCATGTGTTTCAGCAGTAAGTCCTTATACATCGATCACTGTCATTATATGCGCAGGGTCACTGACACGTGCTAGCCCGCAACCGTGTTCTCGTCGCGATGGACTGGATCAAGGCCAAGATTTACGGACGGGACGTCTCCCGGGAGTAAGATGCTAACTAACGCCAGGAATAGTGGTTGGATGCAGGCACGACCCTGCGTCTTTGTTTGGTTTGGGTTGTTTGTATAGAATGCGCTGGCTCTCTCTTTTGTATACCCCGGGCCGAGCCTGGCGCGCTTGGGGGCTAAGGAGTTTCGGAAGACACATTAGATTAGGCCACGGAGCAGAACAGATCAGCACCCGCGCCTATTGCTACACGAAAGCGGCGATAGACTGTGGTCTCCTTGTTAGATATAGATTAGCTATTCGACGGGTGCGAGTCATGCCAGCGGTGCTTCCCTATAGTGTAAATAATAACATATCTCCTCGCATACCTGCACCCTACTTCATTCCGCGCCCTACGCGAGCGCCGGAGAGACGCGGCGCTCGCCTTCATGCTCTATGTCATTACCAAAAAAAAAAAAAAAAAAATTTTTTTACCCTAATTCGGCTCTAGGAACGTTTTTGAAAAGCACGTCATCCCTTGGCTAACCGAGGTGACAAAGGCCTCGACAACATGTGGATATACTGCTCGTGCTGTTGAGCTTTTGCGAATATTTGCCATATGTGATCTACCTAAGTAAGAATGTCCATTTTTATCGTGTCTCATCACCGGTCATACGTGTGCCAAGCAACCTGCTTCAAGTCCTCGGCGCCGAGTCACACTGGCTGGGTAGGGTCGAACATTTCACGGTCCCGCATTCCGGGCGTTCCCGATTTCAATGGGTCGGTCACCTTCGACGCCTCGGTCCGACATCGCGCCTCGTGACTACCTATCTGACTGGACAGACGGGGATACGGAACTTCGAGGCGCTGGACATCCGGGGCCGTATGAGTAACAGCTCCCGCTTCCCCCGTGTCTTCGACCCCGGACAGCGTTTTGCCGGACCCGGGCGAGCAGTCATCGCAAATGATCACCACTTCGACCGCCGTTCCGTCAGTTGGGCGGCGGCGGCTGCGACTGCGGACCCGCGCCGGGCTCCCGCACCATGGCGAAGAGCCGTATGGCGTCACCGTTGTCGTCGCACTCGAGTTCGGCGGCGAACCGGAAGCCGAAGCGCCCGTAGATCCGCATGTTAGGTTCGTCGCGGCTCGACTCGAGGTAGCACGGCAGGCCCTCGGCGTCGGCCCGGTCCGTCACCGCCCGCATCATCTGCCGCCCGATGCCGCGCCCCTGCGCCCCCGGAACCACCACCATGATGTTCAGGAAGTAGTACCCGCGAGGGTCCGTCCACACTTGCGACTGCACCTTCGCCTGCGCTTCTTTCCAGATGTAGTAGCGCTGTCGCGGCGGTTTTCTGTTAGTAAGGGGGCGAAGAAGGGAGGGAGGAGGAAGGGGCTAGAACGGGCGTTCGAAGCAAGCTGCCTCCTTATCGTAGTTTCATGTACGAACAGTTCAGCGTGAACTCAACCCACCTTGACGATCAGACCGCCCCGGCCGTACCAGAGGTTCATCCCGACCTGGTTGAACCATAGCCGCCATCCCTCGAACCAATCGTGCCAGGAGATCGGCTGGTCGGTCCTTTGGGCCTTCAACCACATCGCAACGCCCAGGATCTCGTGGCTGCCTCCTTCCTTAGCGACTTGGAAGATACCGTTGCGGATCCCCCAGCGGCAGCGGATCCCCAGAGAGGCTGCATTCCGTTGCGGATTGAACTATTTGACCCCTCGTCAGTTCAAGTACGAGAATGTACTATAGATGTTTACCGTTCCACCGTTGTCCCCTGACGAAGCAAGCAACTACGTTTACGGAAATACGAAACACGCGGCACAACCGACAGGGGGCCATGCAGGAAAAATGCCACAATGTTACCTAACGACAGTGCCGCTCAGCTATCGGCGCATAGCCGCAACACTGAGGCTGAGTCGGCGGAACACGTTTGAGCCATGTCACCCGCCCGGATGAAACACTCCCCGTCGGCAGTTTCCCAGCCAGCCAGGAGGGCCGCCGGGTTTACCCACTGCCGGCAGATGCCTTAAAGAAGAGACAGGTAGACCGCATACCTTGGATTTATCAAAGACCCAATTGTTGTAAGGGTCGTCGGCAAAAGCTTCCCTTTGGCAGCGCCCAAGTCAGCGTGTTGTGTGACAACTTGCAAGGCATTGGCATCTTATGCGCTTGCACTTACTGGATAGCCGACACGGCGCCAGGTATATCGGCCTCGGTGAGGTCAGTGACTCGAACACCCATCGTGATGTATGTTAATATAAGCTGCTCCGAATATACATTAAGCTGGTCGTGTCAGGGTGAGGTGCCTCTTGCGTCAGCCATTGACGAATTTCCTGACTGTTCGCGCAAAGATTGAGGACGCAGCGAGTTAACGGCTAGCTCATCTACAGGGTACCCTGACCGTCGAAACTGTCGTCAGAGCCGTTTCCGAGTGGAGTTGGCTCCTCAAGTGGAGTTCTGATCAAAGACGGCGCCACTGAGCGACTTCCAGTAACGTTAGCTGTCGGCAATTGTCCTTACATCGCCAAGCAACTGGGGGCTGCATGTTGAAATGTAAGTACCGTCCCACTCGATTATTATTCGCTGTCCTCCCATGTTCGGTTCCTAGAGTATATGTAAATTTATCAGATCTACGAGAACCACTATCAGTATCATATTCATATTCGCCTCGCGATCACAGTCTGTGACATTTCTCTGAGATGCCTTCCATTCCGCAACCATCAAATGTGCCTGCCTCTGTGGGTCCAACGCCAACGCTGAAGCGATCCGCGTCAGGTTTTGGAGGGAGTTCCCGCTGGTGGGGCTCGAAAGCGAAGGCACTCCTAGAAGACACACGGCGACGGTATGTCTTGTTGCTCCAATCGCATTTTCTCGTGTTGGCCCGAAGCGTTAGAATATTTCCGGCTCTTGGATGGTAAACCTATAAACACATGGTACGATTAATTCTTCGGGGTCAGGGCTGAAACTCGACGCCCCGCTTCTGCCGCATGTTTCCGGGGCCCTGGCTGAGACGTCGGTTGCCTTGCACGTCCAGACTCTACGGTAGCTTCGTCCGATGCACAATGAACAAGCTACCAAGTCTCCCTGCCCCTTCTGGCTTGGCGTCGTGAAACTACCCCTAGCTACCCCTGCAAGTCTATTTCACAAGGTATATACTTGTAAGATTTCGCAACTTAGACCCGATCGAGCTACTGGATGGATCTTCAGCACGGTCATGCTCCTGTCCAACATCAGCAACGGTTTTATGTAGAAAGCAGGCGGACAAGCCTCTCGCGTTGACCAATAGTAGTCGCATTGGTGAAAGAGAGGCTTCCAGAAGGCTTCCGAAGGAGGGGTCCTTCATCGAGTCGAGAGTGGACGTGCGTATTGACAGACAATGGTGAGACGTAGACCCTCATTGGGGGGGGGGGGGGGGGGGGGGGGGGGGGGGGGGGGGGGGGGGGGGGGGGGGGGGGGGGGGGGGTTGCG
>QJNU01000238.1:25185-49435 GCA_004154915.1 Monosporascus ibericus
CCCCCCCCTGGGCCCCCCCCCCCCCCTGTTCGGCTCTTCGATGTTCGCGGCGCTCGGGCCCCTCAGAGGCTCTCCTTTGATTGCCGCGAGAGGACCATTCAATTATATGTTTGTGAAGCTATCCCGAGCTAGGCCTTACCCGGAAGCAAGGGCCTCCAACCCATCCGACGCGGAACCCAATATGATATGAGATGGGTGGCTCTTTACTTCCCGTCTGATCGGCTTGCCTTTCTGCTTCTTTCCTCTCTTTCCTCATCAAGGCAGGGCCTTGTGTGCATTTGGTATTCAGTTCATCCCCGAGCTCGGGTATAATCTACGCTCGGTTTATTCTATTTGTTTTCTAGATTATTTCTGTGACGCCCATTGTAGTGTTTTACCATAACATCCCCATCCTTTCGTGGCTTCGGTCTTCCGATATGCTCTAGGTGACCGAGTTTCGACCCCGTGTATTTGGAGAATTGCGGCAGACAGACAGGTTAGGAGGCTAGGAACGGTTTACAGGCGAAACCATGGCTCCTGTGGGAGTGACCGCACGAACGGGGCGGGCTCAAAGGTGGAAACGTTCGGCAAAGACCACGGAGCAGTCAGCATCATGGACGCGAAATAATCCAAGGTCCGAAGATGCCGAGTTGTCCACCATAACTCTAAGAGGCGGAGCGCGACTTTCCGTCAAATCCGAGCGAGACGTTGAAGGAAGGACAGGTGGCGAGGATAGTGACGACGAGGACGATGGTGATCGCAGAGGTCGCAGTCCGTCCCCTAGCCGAGACCGCAGCCGACGCCGCGACGAAGACAGCGAAGGCGATGATCCTGACGAGGTTGAAAGCGACTACGATGTCAGCGAGGACGAAGATTCGGAGGACAGTTTGTCGGAAGGGGAGGGCCGCGATACGTCAGAGCAAGAAAACGAAGGGGACGGCGCCGGACGGAACAATGGCCTTTCGCCATCGATACCCGACTACGTATCTCCCTCGTACGCCATCGACCCACCACTGATAGAGACTACGACATCCATGGCCCCTTCAAGTAGAGCCGAACGTGACGTCTCCTCTAGCACGACAGAAACACCAGCATTGGAAATCACGGTGGGCCCGGTTGGTGAGCCGACGACCACCATGACTCCAGTGATTGTAAGCAGGACCTAGGGTATTTGAGCGGGTGCAATATCTGACAGTCGATAGGAAACGACCGCGACAGTTGCACCAACCGGCGCGCCACTTCTCTCGAGGACGACCACCATACCGTTAACCATAATCACGACTCTACCCCAGAAAGGTGTGGTCGACGATGGGGACCGGCCGGTTTTCACGGTACCCCTCTCTATCATCGAGTCCACGACAACAGAGCCCACTCCGGATCCCAGCACCACAGGGACAGCAATACCCTCGCCACTCCCGGAGCTCCCGAACAGACCGCCATTGGATCGGGTGGAATTCGGTGATGATGAATTCGACGGCAGCGGAGGGTCCAGGGGTGGGCTGGGTCCTCCCCCCCCCGGTCCTCAGAGGCTTGCCCCAGGAGCCGAGCATGCGTTGATCGCAGTAGGAGCCATAGGTAGGTCACGTCCTGGCGCAAAGATGTCCTGGAAGGCGGTACCAACCAGACATGTGATCAATGGGGGGAAGCAAGCGTAGTATAACTAACTATGTCCTAGGTGCTTTCATTCTGTTTTGCTTTATCGCCTGGTTAATGTATCTTACTCTGAGGAGGTTTAGAAACAACTCCGCACTGGCTAGCAGGGCTCCTTGGAAATCGAAAGACTCTAGTGAGAGTTCTGGGACCACCAGCCTTACACATATCGGAAATGAGTCACCCCCAATATATGAGAAAAGCGTGGCGAGTATGCTGGAAGCACAAGGCTATTACGCCCATTCTCCAGTGGACTCGGGGCAGTCGGGCGGCCATGTGTATACAAGTACACTGGGTTCGCAGCGGGGAACCCTTCAGCAGCCACCAAACAACGAGGCTACTTACGTATACGGACACCCACCGGGAATCGAAACACCACCAAACCCGGGTATGAATCTAGCGACGAGTCAACAACATATGTCCGAGCCAAACAACCGGCCAGGAGCTGACAGTCAACTGTCGCCCATGGACGGCGCAATGAAACGGCAGACATACAGGGACAGCGAGATATCATCACTATCTTCGGGGTTCGGCGACGGCGACATAGTGATACAGCAGTCCCTGACCGCGCCACCACCACCGGTCGCGGCTCGGCAAGAGCCGCCGCAGCCGCCGCCGCGAACGCCGAATTATCTCGGGCATTTCTCGTGGATGAGCCGCAGCAGCAGCAGCGGGAAGAGGGAGACGGTGTACACACAGACGAGCGAGGACCGGCCCGCCCGTTTCCGCAGCATCAACAGCTGGGTCAACCAGCAGGCGGGGCGGGTCAGGAGGGCCGACTCGAGGGCGAAAGAGCGGGGCGAGGTTCCGGTGATGCCCGCCGTCCCCGGGGAATTGAACGTCACGCAGCAGACAGCGTACAGGTAGTTCAAGTAGTTAATAGATATAGGCGGACGACCCACAGCGTCATAAGGATGTAATGAGGGGCCGATGTAGAGAATCGGACCAGCGGCTGTGGCGCGCATTGCTCCATCCCGGTACACAACCAGGAACCTGGGGAATGGCCGTGCCTCGGACAACTGCGGCTGATAGAATACCAAGTTGGCCAAGTTATCAGCAAATTCAGGCATGGAGCTAGATCTTCAAAGAAGATCATATTCTTATAATAGCTCAGTTCAGTTCATATAAAATGTCGGCATATGAGGTGATTTGTTGAAAAGGTTTTGAGAAGCTTTGTTGTGGCCCTAGGATTGCAGTAGGGCTTGCAATTACCCACCCACGGGTACCCATTCACTACCCACGACGTAAATTACTACGACATGAAAGCGTAATACTTACTGTTACCTATAAATAATTATTATAAAGGTAACTCCGTATTGCTTATGGGCGTTTCTTACTCACTTAAGATTGAAAATGCCATCCGTGGGTACTCGTGGGTGGCGTGGTTGGGTGGTTAGTGCAAACCCTAGGATTGCAAGGACAAAGGAGTGGATGAGTAACCTAAGAGAGAGACAGCAACCTGGAGAGACCACCCCCGTCTGAAGAATTGCAACACTTTTGCCGACATAAAATATAACTCCTTACAATTATCTGTATATATATGTGATGAAACAGGTTGCAATCGAGGAGATGGTGTGATTTAATCTACGCTACTCTGTGGGAGAATCTAGGCTACATAGCTACAAAGGAGTGAGCCTGTCGCGCCCACACCCTCTTTGCTCTCGTGACCCATATCAACACAAATTCCTTCAGCCACCGCATAAGTCCCAACAATACAAGCCAAGTATATTAAGAGTTTCATTTTCTCTTAGCTTAAAACATAACAAGTGAGGTTGCCTTAATGTTACGAGACAACCTTTAGACGCCGATACGGGTCACGTGACACGGCGCTTAACGGAGATCAACTGAACATTATTAAACGTGAAGGTTCAGGGGTGGTCAGTTGAGCGCTACTGAGCAAAGGTGACATTAGGAAGATAGATAGTATAGAAGAACGTTTGTTACCTTTCCTATGGATTAGACAGCTTATCGGCTTGTAATACAACGTCAGTTACGCAAATCGCCTTTGTTATTACCAGATAACTAGTCTACTTTCATGCTTAGAACTTACGATAATATTCCTGCTGACATAAATCGTACGACAAGGTTTAATACATGGTTCACTGGCCCAGCCGTCACACCTAAAAAGATGAAGGCCTGTTACATTACCTGACAGGGCGTGATTTTATCCCGCCCGATACCTACTAAGAGATCCGCCACGTAGCCCTGTGACCGTGGAACCCTTGACCCCTGACCCCTGTCGCAGGAAGAGCACCAGCAACAGGTTTTCAGTGGAAAAAATTCGGGAGAACTCCATCCTGGCATATATACCAAGATAAGCACGCAAACTTTCAACAATAGCCTAAGTCGTAGCTTGCGCATCACATTGGGTGGAGGTGTGATGGCAAGCCGTACTGTGGCGCCGCGTGCCTAGCAACAGGCTAGACACTCTTGGTCACCTCTGGCGCAATGGCAGCGCGTCATCTTGTAAGGCACCTCTTTCATCCCACATTAATTCTAAGACTAATGTATCACAGCCGGTACTACGAATGTAGCAGAGAATGGTGAAGGCTCTCGGTTCGAGTCCGGGGAGGTGAGGTACTTTTTTTTAATTTCTATGTCTTTTACCTTATATAAGGTAATATATTACTAACGTATTTAGTCATATATATTAATTAACCTGCTTTTTTAATATATATTATAAATAATATAATATAATGTATTAAATTATTAAGTTAAATATATTACTAAGTTAAACTTTTTTTTAACATTTTATAATAATAAATTTAAACAACTTAGTTATTATAACCCAGCCAGTCTTGGCCTCTGTAAACGGTCGGAATCATAAACAAACGAACCTTGATCGAACAATTACGTAATTAAAGGAAAGCCGAACGTAGTCGGTTCGACCACACTCAATTAATGGTCGGACGAGATCGGTTCGACTATATTTGTAACGGCTAAAGAGTTTAACCAACTATTAAACCTAAGTCGTACGGTTTATATTAGCAGCAGTGTCATGAGAAACTAAACAGTAAATCGTTTAATAGTTACGTTTAGTAATAGCAGATTGTTAAAGGTAATCTGGGTAATTAAGTTATATTATAAGCTGGTGATTTATCTAAGCTATGGTAGTAACGAGCGTATATATCTCATTTTGGATGTTTTTAGATAAGGCGTATCCATCCTTATCCGTATTGTGTAGGTGCATGGATGTCCTTGGATAAGACGAATCCATCCTCATCTATGTTACGTGACTCCGGTCGGTAATTGTTCCAATCTCGTCCCGACCGTGTGCCCAAGTGGGTAAGGTGTTGGTTCGTAACAATATTCGATTAATAAAAAACGGGATCGATTCGACTATATTCGATTAATAAAAAACGAGATAAGATATATGCGTTTATTACCTTATATAATCTAAATAAATTATTAGCTTATAATATAACTTAGTTACTTAAATTACTTTTTAATAATTCATTATTATTAAATGTAATTATTATATATCTTATTACTTAATTTTCTACGATATTATTATTAATATACACCTTACGACTTAAGTTTAATAATTAATCAAATTCTTTAACCGTTATATATTATAAACTCTTATTTAATAATGCTGTTAAATTTTTAGCAATATTCCTGATAACATATTTACTAGTAAATAACCCGCAATTGCCACTAAAGCTTACCTTTAAAAAATTAAAAAATATTATAATTACCATAACCTAAAAGGTCCAAAAATTAAAAAAAAGCAAACGAACAGCTTAAGGCTTAACCTACCATAACACCTAAGTAAAAAATTAAGACCTTAGAACTTTTCGATGGTACTAGAAATATACAATCTTTCTTAGCCTAAACCAAATCTTACTTACACTTTTACCGGAACTTCTTAATTAATAAGGTTAACAAAATTATTATTACTGTTAAAAGCTTTAAAGGAAACGCTTTAAAATAGTTCGAACCCACCTTACGAAACTATTTTTTTTTAAAAAAGTAAAGAACGATAAAAAAAAATTTTCAAACTATTCGACCATTACACTTATTTCGAACAAAAAATTAAAGATATATATGTAACGAATCTATTATACATCCACCTGGAAGTATGAGCAGTATCCGAAATGGGGTCTTGATTTGCAAGTAACAATAGGGCGAAGAATGATTTACTTAAGGGTTTTGTTCGTTAAAAAAATTTAAAAACTTTTCCCTTAATTAAAGAACGGTATAGTTGCCTTTAATCGAAAGCTTAGATTAATAACTAAGGAGCGAAAACTAAATAGGTGCTATTTATATAAGAGACCGGTTTATTATATATCTAATTGGCTTTTAATAAGTATGTCGTAGATCTATGTAATTTATGTAATCTGGTTAAATTACCTAGATCATTTAGATCATTTGGAGGGCCAAGCCTCCTTCCAAGGCTTAGCCGCGACAGGTTTACGCTAGGCCCAGAAGGTAGGTCTTTTCGAAACAGGAACCTCGTTCCTGTAATATTATTTCCCTTCTCCAAGGATCTTTATCCTAAAGATAAGAACCGTAGGTCGCCACTTTATTTTGTTAGAAAGTGTTTTGGAGACGTCCTAATTAACTTTACTATAATAGGCCGTATTTAAAAAGAGAAAAGAAAACCTCGGTTAAACTAACGCGAATTTCGTCATAATCGCGCGGATTTTATCAAGACGTTTAGTTCTAAAGTTATTTCCTACTTAAACTGTATTCGTTTTAGTAAACCCGATTATTTTTACTTGGTTAATATTTTAAATTGTAATTGTTACACCCGTCGTTAGCGCTTAGCCTACGACGTATTAGTTATAAATTCGCTGGTTAAAATCGGGAAGGAACAAATACGTTTGTAAAAGGAATAGCGTAAGATGTAAAATATCTTAATAGTACATCAAGAAGTTGCCGAAAAGAGAATAAAAGAGCTTATTAATCAGTTAAAACGTTTTCAATTATAATAAGATATTTTCGAAAAGAAAGCCTTTGAAATCCTAAAAAAAGGATATAAATTAGATTAACTAGAAGAATAAGAAAAACTGAAAAAAGAACAGCGTCGTATGGAGGCAGAATAAGCGCAGCTTGTTTCCGAGATAAACGCCATTACGGAGGCGTTTACTTCCTTCGACTGGAACGCCGTGGGTTTAGATTTGAGCGGGGGACCTTTGTCGCTTGCGACCTTGGCCGCGTTAGAAACGGTCGGTTAGGATTCTGCCGGTGGAACGTCTTAATCAGATCCATCGCATTCGTTAGGTAGTTAAGTGGTTCCCAAAAAATTTTTCGTATAAGTATTTTTCCTATTTAACTAGGTACTGGATTTTGTTTTTAACTATTTTGAAGTCCAGTATCCTTTCGATTTTATATTTATTATCATTTTTTTTTGATTTTTAAGCTTATTTCTAGGGGGGCGTTCTTAAGTGTTGATTTAAGTAAGAAAATGTGGAATATAAGGTGTATTTTTATTATCTTAAGTAATAATAATCGGTAGTTGGTTTTGAAGATGATTTTGTTAATTTTAAACGGATTAAGTTTTTTAAAGTCGAGTTTGTTATTAAATTTTTTAGTTTTAATTTATAAAATATTTAACGTTACGTTTTGTTTTTAACGTAATAAGTAAATCTTATTCTTTTTTTGCTAAAATTAGTCTCTTAATTTTTTTCTTATTATAATATTAGGTTATTTTTTGCTAGAGAAAACGTAATTCGGCTCGTAAACGGGATTATATCGTCTTGATTTCCGTTACTATCGTTTTTATTCGGAGAGTTATGGTAGTAATTGTAAGAATTTTATGTACCGGTTGCTTTGATTGTTAGGTTATTACGTTATGTCCGTATATAGCCGTATAGAAAGAGATATTTATATTTTTGTTAATAAATATATTATAGGCTACTTCTGCTAAAGGTAAAAGCTTTACCTAATTATTTTGTTAATAATTAACATAGTTTCGGAAGTATTATTTTAGCGTTTGGTTTAATCGTTCCGTTTAACTATTTATTTAAAAGTAATAAACTGTTAAAAATTTAAGCTTAGCATTTATTTGTTTAAAAAAGTTAATGTTAAACTTGGACGTAAAAAGCTTATTTCGATCAGAAATGATCGTTTTTAAAATTCCGTATTTATCGAGGTAATATTGGATAAATACATAAGTTAGTTATTTTACCGTTGCAGTTTTTTTTAAAAGGTAAAAAATACCCATATTTGGTAAATTTATTAACGATTACCTAGATTTCGTCATATTTAACTTTAATAATTAAGCTTTTCTTTTTTTAAAAAAGTTAGTAATAAAATTCTAAGTTATAATGTTTTATACTTTATTAAGAATGTCGGTAAGTTGTAATAGCTTGTAGAGTTTATGGCGTATTATTTTGGCCTTATTATAAATATTGCAATTTTTAATAATTTTCTTAACTACTCGGCATAATTCTGAGAAGTCGTACTTTTTTTGTAACCGTCGAGTGGTTTTAAAAATTCCTTAATATTTATATAATAAGTTTTCGTAAAATTTCTTTACGAATTATTCTTGTTAATCCCTAAGTACGTAGATTTTGTTACGGTATAATAGCTGGTTTTTTAGTTACTTTTTTAACTATTAAATCTTTTTCTTTTGTTCGTATTACAAGAATTTCGGAATCGTATTAAAAATTTAAGGGTTAGTTTTTTTAAACTTTCGCATAATTGTATAATATTATCTTTATTATGTTATAATATTTACATATTTCGTTTGGAAACCTTAAAATTATAATTACTTTTACGATTAAAAATATCCGCTTAAATATTTCCTTTTCTTTTAATATAATATATTTTAAAGTTAAACCTTAATAAAAAGATTATCTAAGTTTTATATCGTTTATTTAAGTTTTATGCCTTTATAAATCGGGTAAGGTTTTTATAATTAAAGTAAATATTAAAAAGTTCTTAATTTCGTTAAAAAAGGGTTCTTACTTTTTAAAAACGTTAATAATTATTAATAGTTTTTTGTCGTAAATTAAATATTTAAGTTTTATATTTCGGAATACTTTTAAATAATAAGTTATTAAATACCATTTATCGTTATCCTTTAATTATTCTAGGACGGTATTTAATACGTAATTTAAGGTATCCGTTTTTAAGCGCTTTTTTTTATCTGCATTAAATAATCTTATTATAGGTTTATTAATAATTACATTTTTTAAGATTTAAAATGCTTTTTTTACATTTTTTAAAAGCTTAAATTCCTTTTTAACGTATTTTTTAATAATAAGTTTCGTTAACGGTTTAATTATATTTCCGTATTTTTTAATTAGGTTTCGTACGTAACCCGTAAATCCCAAAATCTGTCGGATATCGGTAACGGTTATCTTATTAGAAATGGGCCAATCCTTAACTGCTTTCATTTTAAAACGTTAAATCTGAATTTGGCCGGAAGTAAGTGTATATCCTAAAAAGTCTAGCTTTTACGTATGCCATACGTTCTTAGTTGGGTTAATTCGGATATTCGCCTTATTTAAAGTTTGGAATACTTAAGCCATATGTTATTTATACTCCTTTAAAATCTCGGAGTAAATAAAAATATCTTCAAGGTAAATAAATATAAACTTATTTAAATACTTTCGTAAAGTAGTTATAACCAGGCGTTAAAAACTGACGGGAGTATTAATAAATCTTATAGGTATTATTCGGTACTCGTAAAGTCCGTATATCGTTTTAAATACCGTTTTCCATTTTTTTCCTTTGGCTATTTTGATGTAGTAATAACCGTTTCGAAGGTTAAATACGGTAAATTATTTAATTTTGCTAGCGTTTTTTTATAGTATATTTATAAAAGTTAAAGGGTATCTATTTTTAATCGTAATATCGTTTATTTATAATTAATAACTTTTTAAAAAATTAAGTTTCCGTTTTTATTAATTTTTTATTTTCCGTTTTTGGTTTTTGGTATTATAAGGACGGGATATCTAGCAAAAGAATTAAAGGGTCGAATATATACTTTTTTCAGATCGAATTAAATGACTTTCTATAAAGTTTTTAACTTTTTAAGGTTTATATAATAAATTTTATAAAGTTTAAAATAATATCTTTCCTTAATAAGTATTCGGTAATCCTATTAACCATATAGTAATAACTCGTAATTTTCTTTGTTTTTAAATAATCTTTTTAATTTTCGATATTTAGGTAATATTATTCCGGCTTTATCTAGTATTTATACTTTTTTAATAACATAGTAAACTTTTCGTTCGTTTTTTTCGAATAACCTTCTTTTGCTTTCCTAAAAAAATGTTTGGTACCTTTAGTTAATATGTAAATTACTGGTTTTAAGTTACGGTATTCCTAAGATAACGTTTTATCCGGAAATGTCGGCAATATTTAACGAGATTTATTTTTAATATCTTTAAATTCAAACGGGAAGTTTTTTAATTTTTTGTAAAATTTATGCGTTCTTATACTTGGATAGGTTTTCGTTTATTATGCGTAACTTATAGGATTTTAACTTATATCTTTAAGAAATTTGATATTTTTTTATTATCGCGGGAAAGATAAAGTTGCCTTTAGCCCTTAAATTAATTATAACCTTAAGCGTTTTATTGTTATATTAAAAAAGAATCTTAATTTAATTGCGTAATTTTTTATTACTTTATATAAGGTTTTGTAAGTTAAGACTTTTCGATATCTTAATTTCGAAGGCTTTTAGCGTTTTTGATTATTATTATTTGCTTGCAAAAAGGCGTCTTTATTTTCGGACATTCTTTATAGCGTACTTAGTATAATAATTATTTATGCATTTATACCATTTCTCTTTACCGAATTAATATTCGAGAGTGATCACTTTCTTGAGGTTCGACCTTTGGTTTTATATTTTTTAAGTTATTGGGTTAAAGATACGGATTTCCAAAGGAGTTATTTCCACATCTAGGAGTTTATGTTAGATGTATAGTATCGGAAAGTAATATAAGTATCCTTACGATATGGCCCTTTAACTTTATGCTGATTCGAAATGTAAATAATAAAACCTGGGATACTTTGGCTATTGGAAAGTTTCTGTATATTTATATTTGTTATCTAATTTAATAGGTATTTTTTCGTTTTATCTAGGCTAAAAGTTATTATTTTTTTGGTTTTGAAATATACGAGATAATCGTCGATATAATAAGCGGTAAAATATAATAACTTATATTGATTTATTCGGGGTTTGATATGTATCGTACATTTAGGAAGCTTGCAAAGTTCTGGGGATAACTATCCGTGGTTGCTGGCGTTAGGTTAAAACTGACCGTTTTCGTTATATATCTTATACCGAAAGGTATTAAAATAATAAAGGCATTTTAGCTTTATGGCTATCCTAAAGGCCGTTTATCCGGGGTGATATTTATAAGCTTTAACTTTAAAATTTTAACAAATAGGGTAATTTTCGTATTTTAAGATGTCGTTTTAAATCTAAATAGTAGTAGTAATAATGAATTTTAACTAAAAGGAAATCGAACTAACTTTATTCATTTTCTTTTTTACCTTACTATCGGTTTTTTATTTAACCGCTTTAGCTTTTTTCTAAGGTTAAGGAATTCTTTCCTTTTTAAAGTTCCTTTTAACGGAAAAGCGATATTCGCTTTTAAAGTATCCCTTTTTACCACAATTAAAATACTTTATATCGGACTTATTTTTTTAAGCTTTTTCGAAACGGTACTTACTTGTTTCTAAAACTTACCCTTATTTTTTTTAGTTTAGCTATTAAAGCCTTTATCGTTATTTCGTTTATTAATTCCTTTTTTTTTGAAGTACCGGTTAAAGGTACGCCGGTTAACAATAATTACTTTATTAATATATTCCTTAAAAAATCCTATCTTAAGTACCATATATATCTTATCTTTAACTTATAATTTTAAGTTGTCGTAAAAAGGATAAAATAACGCGCTTTCGAGTAAATTAAAAATTACATTTAAACGAATAAATTTTATCGTATATTTTACAGCTAACGTAATCTAGTAAAAAGGTATAATTACTTTATTACGTATTATTTCTTATTTAAGTTTCCAAATATAATTCGCATTCGGTTTTCGAAATATCGATAATTGTTGAAGATATAATTAATAATATTTAAGAATTCCTTAAAGTAATTTTTTAAGTAATCCTTTATAATAGGTTCGAATTATAAAAAGATTAGTCCAATAAGTAATTAAAAGATAGCTATTACCTTTTAATAATTCTTTATTAAAGAACTTTAATAAAATTTAAAATAAGTTTTAACTTGGATAAAGAATTTTTTTATATTTATAATTCCATTATAAAGCTTTAAGGTAATTAGCTTATAACTCTTAATTTCCGACATTCCGTAATAGCTAAAAGGTAGGATAATAACTTCGCGGTACCCATTATGGCCGAACAATAAGAATACTAAGGTTCTTTCTTTTATTCCTTAAGTAAGCTAAGCCATCCTTTTTCTAAAAGGTTAAGATCTTTTTTCTCTATCTCTTTCCAAAACTTAGATTTTACGTAACAGAATCTCCATTTTCTCCTTAAAGGAAAGTTCTTTTTCTTTTCTCTTTAGGCTTTAAAATTTCTAAGCTATTAGTTCTTTTCCCTTTTCCGAATCTCCTTAAACCTTAATAATATCCTTTAGGGCCGGGGTTAAATGCTAGGTTTAAAAGGAAAAAGGTTTTCCCTTACCTTAAATTATAAGAGGTATAATATTATTAATTAATTAAAAAACTTTTTCGATAAGGGGTGAATTATTTAATCTGGTTATTAATCTTTTATTAACTTATAACGGAGATTAAGTGTATTATCTGTCTTTTAAACGTCGTTTTGTAATATTGTTTTTATTAAATTTAAAGGAACTTATACCCGATTAGGCCTTAAATTATCCGTCGGCTATTAATTAAGGAATTATCAAAATGTAACGAACTTGTTATATATCTACCTAGAAATATGAGCAGTATCCAAAATAAGATTTTGATTTGCAGGTAACAATAGGGCTAAAAATGATTTACTTAAGGGTTTTGTTCGTTAAAAAATTTAAAAACTTTTCTCTTAATTAAAGAACGGTACAGTTACCTCTAGTCGAAAGCTTAGATTGATAGCTAAGGAGCGAAAACTAAATAGGTGCTATTTACATAGGAAACCGGTTCATTATATATCCAACTACCTTTTAATAAGTGTATCGTAGATCTATGTGATCTATGTGATCTGGTTAGATCACTTAGATCACTTAGATCACTTAGAGGGCCAAGCCTCCTTCCGAGGTTTAGCCGCGACAGGTCCACGCTAGGCCTAGAAGGTAGGTCTCTTCGAGACAGGAACCTCGTTCCTGTAACAATATACGAAAACCTTACCAAAAAATGAAAAGCCGGATAAGATATTTTTTAATTTACTTCAAAAAGTCCAGCATTAAGGCACGTAACATTATTTAAGTAAACCTTATCACGTACTAAATAAACTAATAATAAAATCTTAATAAATACTTTTTACTAAAGCTTAAAGAAAACCGTTAAAGTTATCTTTAAGGTTTACTTTCAGGGTTTATTTTTAAAGTTTATCGCGTAAAGCTTAACATCTTTTAAATTATATTAACTTTGCCGAACCATGGAGCCAGCAGGCATAAAGTTCATCAAGGTCGAAGCTTATTGGCAACTACGCATGAAAACCTCCTAAGCCGACATCAGTCGAGAAATTGCGTGCTTACGGGGGCCCAGCAGTCGGCGTCAAAGTAAGGCTCTTTAGGACTGAAGTATACAATCTATCCTAACCGTAAACACTATTAATGAGTCATCGTATTCGAAGATACTAGGTATAGTATCTATCGTAGAAATTATATCGTAGAATGATTTTCTGTGTATTTAGCTGAGCCTGGAAAATAAGGCTTCAATTTATATCAACCTTGTATAATAAGTATCTCTCCTTTTGGAAACGTTTATTTTTAATTCTTCGGCGTTTGCTTAAAATATAGTTCGTTTCGCTTAATTAGGCGGTTTCTTTTTTAAAAAAAAAATTACTTCGTATAAAAATAATAAGTACAGGGGCCCAGCAGTCGACGTCAGAGTGAGGCTTTATAGGACTGAGGTATACAATTTATCCTAATCGTAAAAACTATTAATAAGTCATCGTGTTCGAAGATACTGGGTATAATATCTATCGTAAAATTATATTATGAAATGATTTTCTATATATTTTGCTAAGCCTGAAAAATAAGGCTTCCACCTATATCAATCTTGTATTTCGTATATAAAACGTAGTAATAAATTTTAAAAATAAATTTTATATAATATTAATTACGAATTAATATAAAGTATTAAATAATATTAAATATTAATACAGCGTTTTATAAAACTATTTTATTTTATAATATTAATTAAAACGAAATATAAATTATTTTAATTTCCTTTTAAAAATACGATTATACTAAGAAGTAAAAACGATAATATAATTCCATGTAATAAAGTCGTATTAAAATACGATATTATGTTATTATATTTAATTATAAAACTTAACTTATTTTAATTAAAATTATATTATTATAAAAAAATAACGCGGTTACTTTTATTACTTTTAATACTCGGGTAACCGTTGTATTTAACGTAAAATAATTTTTATAAATAGTTAATGTTTTTAATATATCGATTTTATTTTAACGTCCCACACCACCTCGCAAGCCAAACCACCTCGCGAGCCGTTTTCTGGCACCTTACAACAACAAACTCAAATTAACCAACCACAACATATTAAATTAATTACAATTAATCGGATTCTTTTTCGCTAAACGTATTTATAGCTTCTTTATAAGTACGCGTATTATATCCGGGCTTACCGCAAACGCCACATTTCCGTTTTCTCGTCTTAACCCTTTTACGACGACTACCTTCAGCCATTATTAATTGCATTTTTTCACCACTTCTTTCTTTTACGGCCAAAAAAGCTTGTTTTTTTATATAATAAGTATTCCTCCTTTTTAAAAACGTTTATTTTTAATCTTTCGGCATTTATTAAGGACGTAATTAGTTTCGCGTAATTAAGCGGTTTTTTATTCGAAAAAAGTAATTTTATACTAAAGTATTAAGTAATTTTTATTTAAAAAATTAACCGATTTAATTATTTTTGTCGGCGAGCTATCCTAATAATTTTTAATCTTTTTTTGTAAATAACGTTTTTATTTCGTTACTTTACGGATATTTATAAGGGTTTTCGTAAAAGGAGAAAGAATAAAACCGGCGGAAATAAACAGAAAAACGGTCGGCGTAAATATAACTAAAAAAATTTCGAACTCGGAAAGGACGTTATTAAAATTAAATAAAATAAATCCAGTTTTTACGAATCCGGATTTAATATTATCGGACGTTATGGTAGCTTTAAACGCGTTATAAAATCCGGCAAAGAAATCTTTTTTTGCAATATAAGTATGGTACCGTCGCATTAAATTCTCGATATATAACGAATAAACACGTTTTAAAATAAAAAAGCAGGATACGTTAAAAAATTAAAGCCGATAAGAAAAATAAACGGGTATACAAAACGTAATAATGCCATAATTCGCGTAATATTTTTCGAATTCCATTAAATGGTAACTTTCGTAACCGTTAAGGATAAAAAAACGCTTTAATCTTTTTATACGCGTTCGGATATATTTATCGAAATATTAAATTTATTTTAAACTTAATTCGTTTATTATTTAATTATTATGGCTTATATCAAACCTTTAATCGGGTAATAATAAATATTTTTAATATTAAAAATTAAGGTAATTCTTTTTTATTATAATAATAAATAAAAGTAAAACCTAACTTTACGAATTAATAACTTATATAATTATTACTTATTTCCGATTACCTTATTACGTTTATTTAAGTTTTTTACGTTTTTTAATATTTATAATTATTATATCCATTATTATAAAAAATTTTATTAAAAATTCCATTTCGTCGAAATTATAAATATCTTTTTTTACGATACCGTATTTGGTAATTATAACCCGGATAAGGTCAAATTATTTGCGGAATACCTTTAAATTTTCGTATAAAACCTTTTGGTAATTTATTTTTCGATTTAAACGCGTCCGGAACTTTTTTTGCCGTTTAACAAATCTCGACGTCCAGTTAATCCCGACGCGATCTATGACGCGCTAAGTAAGCAATATATTAGCCATATTTTTAACGTACTAAAGCCGGACAAGAAATGCTCGCGTATTTAAGTTAAAGATTTTTTCGATAATCGATTTCTTTTCGGTCGGCGTCAATTTTCGCAAATCGGGAAAAATATCGGTTCGGGCGCGTCTGCCGTAATATCAGGCTTTTAAAGTAAATTCGGGGACGTTATATATAAAATATAGCTTTTTAAAGTTAAGTTTCGGGTTTCGATTTTTAGCCTGGATGGCTAAGTTTATCTTAATTTTTTTTATAAGGCGTTCTATGTTGTTAATGTTAAGAAATTAGCAATTAAAGTTGGATAATTAATATGTTAACAAAATTAGCTCGCGAGGTGGTTTGGCTCGCGAGGTGGTGTGAGACGTTATAATAAACTTAAGATTAATAAAAGCTTAGTTAATAAATAAGGTAAATAATTACTATTAATTTTAAAAACAATATATATAAAAATATCCGGATTGTTATTATTAGAAAACCGTTTCGCCTTCCGTTTTATATTTTACGATTTTTAAAAATATATAATTATTTAATTTAAAAATTAAGTTAAATAAAAAAATAACGGATATATAAACTAATAATCTTCGTTTAACGTAATATAAATTATTTTAATATCCAATAATAAATTTCTTAATGCACCGCGGAATTTAAGTTTTTTTACGAAAATTATACGTTTTTCGTATAACGTATTATGGCAGGTACTTATAATAAAGTTTTAATTAATAATTTTTTTTTATTAACTTTTATAAATTAATAATTTATGTCGTATTTTTTAATATGTTAATTAACCTGTTAATTTAAACGGTTAAATTAATTACGAATAAAGTTTTCGAATTTTATATTTATTCTTTATTTTTATTAAAATGTTAATATGCGTTTACGTATATCTTATTTTATTAAATTCGTATGGTAACGTTAAAATTAAAAAAAATCAGTTTTATCGTATCTTATAAACGGCGATAATAACGTAACGTATTCGAACTATAATTAATAAATACGTTAAGGTTTAAAAATAGTAAAAAAGTTTTAATTGAAATTAAAATATTATTAATAAGTTATAATAAAAAGAATTATATATATATGTATTTATTTATAACAAACGTTTTATTATTAAATTATTACGGATTTCCGGTTTTCTTAAAAATAAAATCTGTAGAACGGACCCCTTTTTCGCATAACTACAACTCAGGCCTTGCTGGCTTGTTACGGGGATTTGGGGTTTGATTGGTTGATTTTTAGCGTTGTGGAGTGGTACTTGAGTGACTTCGAAGAAAATGAAGAACGAGCCGGGGAGGCCTGAGCTAGCTGAGGTAACTCTGCACGTGCGCGGGAAGTTAGAAAATACTCGTTTCAAACAGTGGTAGGTGGTAGATAGAGGCTCTTGGTTCGAGTCCGAGAGGTAATATATACCTTTTTCAAAGGGTTTTTCTTTTCTTTTCGGTTTTACATCTTTCTTACTTAAATAAACTGAAGGTGAACTCGATAACCTCTTATATGCCTATTATAGGTTACGTATGTACACGGGGGCTGGGAATTCTCGTTCTGATCTAAAGTGGGAATAAGCTTAATTGTCACCGGAGAAAATCGGCGCACGCAGTCTGAAAGTGCTAGAGTGCCTATCGAGAGGGGGGCTCATCAGATCCCGAACCAGTGGAACAGACGAGTCCTCGTGGTTGTGGCGCGGTGTCCACTAAGCATTGCGTACTGCTACCGCGTTTATTCGCGAAATCCGTTAAAAGCTATATCCAGCTAATGCAAGATGTCCCATTTCTATCCGCGGCGCGATCCCTCTGGCAGCTAGCTGCAGTGGTCTTAAGCTGTTATAGGTATATAGGTTAGCAATACAGAAGTGTCGGGGAACTTGGCGCCTTACCTGATGAAAATTTAGCGCTGCGTTAGCTTCTACAACTTTCGCGGATAAATGCAGTATTTACATACTTAGCGTTTGGGCCGCCTGGTCACAAGCTGACGACAACCCGCTGGCTCATCAGTTACGCACCCTTCATTGCCATTCCATGGCAGTTCCGCAAGCAGAAATCACATGCGCACCTCAACACCTCGTCTTTCAAGATCCGTATTAAGACGAATTATCTGGGCACATACATAACCATCTGTATAATTTGACATCGGCTCGAGTCTTGTTGTGGTCCTGCATTTACGAGGGTGCTGAAACTGGTTCTATTTCAAGCGACTCAGCCTCACTGCTAACCATACTATTAGCTGCATAAGGACGGGCGCATACCCGCAGCACCGCGCGGAGAGACGACGCTTTCGTCATCCCACCAGTTCGGAGCCTTGGGATCTGATTCTTCCCTGTGACTGATTATAAACTTGTCCCTCGCTCGCTCTCACACTTGCGGCCTAAGCAAGACAAACGTATCACTCTACAAATACCGACCCCTCCAGCGGCCTTATCAATTCCTCGCACACTTTGCAAGGAAATAAAAGAAACGCGAGAACGAACTCTTTTTATGGAGTGCATCTCTTAAAAATATCGAGACTGCGTGAGACGGGCCAAGATGCTCGACGAGAACCTCCCCACCTTTTTCTTCAGACCATCATCCGACAACCGGCTCAAGAGTTTCCTGTATTTCACTCATCACGGGTCTGAGCCCACTCCTGAGTATTTGTTCCAGAAGGTCGACCCAGCGCTGCCTCAGTCATGGAACAAATACGCATCTGCTCTCGGGGATCCCGTGGCCCAAGACGTCATATTCGGAGAGGTCTTGATTGAACCTGAATTTCAGCAGCCCACGCTCTCGGCGGCGGAGATTCGCGTGCAAAATGGCGTCGCCCAGCCACCGGTGCCACTGATTCCCGACAGCTTTACGATACAGCTGTACAACCCTGACCAGCAGGTCACCGTCAGGGGGGAGAAGAGCGCCTGGACTGGGAAAGAGTCGTGGGAGTTTGAGATGCCCCAACAAAGCTTCCGCAAGCCCTCGACATCCAAACTTGACCGCCAACGGAGTGATGAGGTGATTACTAGTCTGGCCCCAAAGACCGTGTTCAAATGGAAGCGCGACGGCAAATTTTCCAAGGACATGACCTGCTACATGACCGGAACTTCGGTAAACGGGAAGAAGAGCAAAGACCCCGACATTACGGTGGCAATGTTCAAGCACGGCAGGGAGCATGCCATCACTATATATGAGCCGAACCTCCAGAGGGTTGAGGTGGAGGATCGCAAGGGGCTCGAAGTCGTTTTTCTATTGGGTGCCGAGGTAATCCGCGAGATATACCTATCTCCTAGTCGGGACTCTTTCAACATCTCCGGCGTGTCGCCGAGCAGGCGCAAGAACTCGCGGTCCCTTCCGGGGACATCTAGTTCACCGACCCCTGCCAGCCATGTCATGTCGGGTGCAATGGGCAATGTTCCACCCGCCAAGAGAACGTCGCCTGTCACACAGCAGCCGACTCCCCCGCCTGGCCCCTCAGACCAGGCTGTAATCGATGCCGAGACGAGGCGTCTTCAAGCAATGGTAGAGCAGGAGGGGCGGGAGCGCGAGAAGCGGGATCGGGCCGAGCAGAGGCGCATCAAAAGGATGCTCGAAGAGGAAGAGAGAGAGCGGCAGCGCCGTGAAGCGGAGGTGGCTAAGGAGACCGAAAGACTGCGCCGGGAGTACGGCGTCGAAGGTCAGGACTTCGGCCCCGCTCCGTCGCTACCTCCGCGACCAACGGCCGGGCCCAGCAGCCGCCCGGATGCGGGCCGTCCCCCAGCACAAAGTCCGCGTCCCCATGCTGGCCAGAGCAGCTTTGAGGCCCCTCCTAGGCCATCAAGCGCCGAGCCCCGGACACACGGGGGTGCGCTTAGCAGGTTGCTCCACCTTGCTTCTCCCCAACCGCAATCTCAACCACAGAAGAACGGAAGAAGGCGGGGCAATAGTTCAGAAGGTCCCAATATGTTGAAGAAGAAGAGCACCTTATTCTAATCCGATAATGCTCATCGGCGATGGTGGTCAAGTTATAGGCATTTGGCGTTTTCTGGTATAGTTTTTGGAGGCATTAGGAGTTGCCAGCAATGGGAAGTGTGATGTATAGCAAATATATGATACCCACGATAAGCCATTCCGATTTTCTATGCTTTCCTATTTCCGTGGCCTATATATCAAGTGCCACCCTCCTATGGTCAGATCAATTGACGCATATGTGATGTACCCTCCAGGTGAGAGAAACTCCTTTCAAGCAGGGTTTATCTCCGCCTTCCTTCCGTCCTGATTTCCCACGGACTTGCTCCGTCTGCTCTTGCGCCAGCTCACCATATTATCAGCAAATGCTTTTCTTCCAGAACCAGGTCGTGCAGTAATGACCAGCGTATCATATCTTACTCTTACTCTTGATTAAGTGTCCTGGTCTCTCCTAGACTCGTAACCTGGGTCATCTTGTATCTATCTCAAGTATCTTATTCAGCCAACTTCTAAGTCGGCTCGGCTCCCCTTCGTCCTTCCCATCCGCCACATATGTCCGTCTCTCTTCAACCTATTCCCAAAGGTATGTCAAACCTCTGTCTCGTGGCCACCGGCATTAAGCGAGCGTGCCTTCCTCTTCCGCTCCAGCCCTGGGTAGAGTCTCCCGGTTGCTTCCCTAACCGACACTTCTATACCCCACGTGCTATTGACCCGTATAGGCTTCAGACAAGACAGCTCCTCAAGATACATACACGCATACCATCTCCATGAAGCTCGCCGTCTTTCTTTTCATCAACTTACAATTCACAACGACTAACGTTCTTTCGTCATCCTTCACATAACATCTCTATCTCTTAACACCTGATATACCTTTCAGACATCGTAACCATCATCACCCAGCCCTCAGAACAGAAAAGATGCGCCCCACGAAGAAAGCAGGCGCAGGGGCCACCACGAAGCCCATCTTCAAGGACTGCGTGGTGGCCCTCGCGGGCGACCTCGGACGCCCGGACTGGCGCGAGGCGGACGTGGCGCGCTGGGTGGCGGCGTGGGGCGGCGCCTTCTCGGCGCAGGAGGGCGCCGGCGGCGCCGGCGGTTATGACAGCGTCACGCACCTGCTGGCGTCGCGGGAGCAGTTCCTTGCGAGCAGCAGCTTCAGGGAGCGCCTGAGGAAGAGGATGAAGAGGACCCGCGTCGTCACGGCCGACTGGCTCGAGGACTCGATGACCCGCCGTCGCCGCCTCCCCGAGCGCCCCTACTCGCTGCACGAGGCGCAGCGCCGCGAGGGCGCGCGTCGGAGGCGCGACGAGAGGGCCGAGAGGGGAGTCGAGAAGGGGAAGAGGTTAGTGAACGACTGTGAGTCTCCTCTTTCTGTTTGCGCTTAGTTCTCTTTAGGAGTTGCGGCAGTGGTTACGTAGGCTTTTGCAGTCTACGAAACGTCGGCGACGATGGCTGTTTGAGTTGTCTCCATGGGGCAAGGAGTCTAAAGTGTTACTGACGCGCGAATGAGCGAACAGGCCTCAACCATATCTACAGGGACAGCACCTTCTTCAGCTACGACATCAAACCGACCCGCGACGATGAGGAGAGCGGCAACGTCGGACAGAGGTACCAGTTAATGGTAAGTAATCGCGCCCTCTCTGCCGACCCACTTGTACCCCTTTTATTTCCCTCATACCTCTTAACAACGCATGATCCAGCTCTGGGAGTTCAACGGAAATCCCAGACACTACCAGCTCACGACCAAGTACTTCAGACGGCCCGGTGACAGCCAGCCGCTGATCTACCGGTTCCCCGAGGAGACGCCGTCGCTCTTCGACCCGGTCTTCGCCGAGTTCAAGCGCTTCTTCCGGTCCAAGACCAAGATCGACTGGGACGACCGCGTCGCCAAGGCCGGCTCGATGCCCAAGAAGTACTTCCAGTACGCGCCTCCTGTAAGTATAACCCACGCATAACTCTAAAGTTGCGTTGAGCGTTTTCGTCCTGGATTAGTACACTCTCCTCCCCTCCCCCGCTTTCGATACATAAGAGTGAAGGGGTACGTACACGTGACGACGAAACAAAAGTGCTGATACCAAATGAAATGTACGCAGACGGGAGGAAAACCGGTAGGCCTCGTGAACGGTGAACCGTACTCCCCCTCCATCTTCGGCGACGGAAGCAACATCGCCATCTCTCGAGACGGAGAGTCGAGCAGCGATAATGGCAACAAGTTCACCGACACGGTCGTAGCCCACGACGGTGACGCTGATCCGTCGTCTGCTCCGGACGAGAGCGGAGCCAGGAAGAGTTCTGTGGATGGCGAGGGGCAGCACGACCATGCCGTCACCGAACGTACTGTTCAGGGTGGGGGAGACGACGAGGCCATGGACGTCGACACGTCACAGCACGATGCCGACCTGGCTGACAGGGTCATGATGTTGGCGGACGCAATCTAACAACAGGCGGCCTTGTTTATACACGGCGATCGGCCGCAGCTTGGGGAATCTGCATCTTTCTTTCCTCTACTCGTTCTTCACCTTCTGCGATTTTCAAGACGGCACGGACTATGGGTTTCGATTTCAGCACCGGTTCGATGGGCGGACAGGAGATGAATTTGGGAACCGGATACGGTCATAATTGCGTTGAGCTTTGAGCACTTCTTTACCACTTGGGCTCGGACCTGGCCTATCATCTGGACGACGCACCACCACCACCCGATGCCTCACGGTTCCGGCCACGAATAGCCTCGTCGCCGGTTCTTCGCCCTTTGCGATATTTTCCCCGGCTGCATGGACCATGGATTCAGATTTTAGTATGGATGGGACGGACGGACGACAGATTTGAGGTTTTGGTATGGTCATATTTGCGTTGGGTTTTAAGCATTTTCATTTTTTTAAACCGTATGGGCTCCCAGTCTAGGCGGTCATCTAAAGGCAACCTCCTTAGGTCTCTCAGCTCGGACTAGATAGATATTATGGCCGCATGGAGTCTCGGTTGACAAATAACAAACCGATAGAGTAGCATATCCCTAGATATCATGTCATCACCGCGAAGCATTTTAACGAGAACCCAATTCTGCCTGAGGAGATAGACGATAGGCAATAGTGATAGCAGTGACAGTCGCGTGTTGCAGCATGTGTTCACCTGTGGACCAGCTACTCTAATAGATCCTCGCCGCCTGGATAATTACTGACTTACGGTCTCGCATATCAAGTTGTTCCCTCCTTTCCCCTGCTGCTCTAGAAAGCCCCAGCCTTGTGCTGGCTGAACGGGTTTCCGGGGGAACTATAGCGGATGAACTAACCCTGAACACGATATAATCTACACAGCTATTCCGCTGAACGCCGTGGTAACGACACTCGAGCCCGACCCAGGGGGTATGCGTAACGTACATATCGCCATGACCTCATTGCGCCTCTGAACCGCCAAAACGACCCCCCCTACATTCCCCTTCGCCTTTCCGACCCGTCCTCCGGTCTAGCTCTATTCCGCTTCCCTCCTTAGAAGGACCGTCTAAACAGCCCGGCATTTACCAGGTATACCAAAAATTCCAACCGGCAAGGCTGACCGGGCCGCCCCCCACCCTTTTCACTTCAAAATCGCAGCTTCGGGAGCACGAAGACGATAAGCACGGCGAGGACCGCGAGGCCGAAGATCCAGGCGTAGAGCATCATGCGGCCCAACCAGCCGCGGCCCTCGGACATGCGGCGCAGGGCGCCCATGCGGCGGGCGGCGGCCTCGAGGCCCGTCTCGCCACGCGCGAGACCCTGGCCCGCGGCATCGAGCACGGCGCGCTCGTCCTCGAGCGACGTCGCGAATGCCCGCGACGACTGCTTCAGCGCCGTAGCCATACGTACCAGCGACTCCGTCAGCCTGTCCTGCTCCGCCCGGTGGTGGTCCAATATTGCCTCCGTCGTCGCCGTCGTCGTCGTCTCGGGGGTCTTGCGGTCGCCGAAGAGCTCGCGCCGCGCGCTGGTCGTCCCCGTGGCGGTGGCAGCGGCGGGTTGGGAGGCGCTGGCGGGGCCGCGGGTCCGCAGGTTCTGTGATGTCGTTGTCGTTTCGGAAGCTTGTGGTTCTGGCGGTATCGTCGATGTCGGTGCTTGTGTCTGGACGGAAGGATCTATACTCCTGGGCGCCGCATCGGACCGCGTGCTTTGTTCGGCCACGACAGCCCACTTATTTGCTGCTTCTCTTTCACCTCCTTCCCGACCATCCTCCCTCGGACCCTCCGGCGCATCATCGGCGGATCTCGAGTCGAGGCTCTCGCTCGGCGTCTGGATGGTCCCGCCGCCGAGGAGGTCCTCGCCCTCGGAGCTGTCGTCGTCGGTGTCGATGCTGAGGTCCTCGATCTCGCGCAGGCGCTCGGTCAGCTGCTCGAAGACTTCGCGCTTGCGGTTCAGGTCGGCCTGCGCCTCCTGCCTCCGGGCGTGGACTTTGATGGCCAGCGCGTCCTGCTCGAGCTTCGTGAGGAGGGTCCGGGCGTAGTCGAGGTTCTACAGAGACAGGTTTGCGTCAGTTCACACAGCTAGCTAGCTAGCTAAGCTAATATAATGGGAACGCATCGGAACGAAAGATAATGGTTACTTCAGAAAAGGTTGAGCAGAGAGAGAAGGGGGGGGGGGGGGGCCCCCCGGGGCCCCCGTTGGTGCCGCGGTT